>PNEQ01117479.1:40630-60652 GCA_003012365.1 Medauroidea extradentata | reverse complement strand
TACAAAGTGGGGCAAAATGCTTTTCGCGAAAAGTTCATGTCTCTAGTCATTAGTTATCAGTAGGCGACCGGCTAGAATTCGCTGGTCTATACTTACCAGAACACACTTCAGGTTGTTATTGGTGTTCAGGTATTTATTTGTGGCGTGTGTCCACATTGCAGGAGAAGGGCAATTTTACAGTAAACATTTTATAATTGGTTGAAAAATTCCTTTGGCGAGCCAACACAAACTGCCAATTACAGACAGAACTCAAATGAGCTCATAGTAATTTAAGGCCAGTCTGCTATCAGATAACAACCCGTAATACAAGTTAATTTTAACGAGTTTTTTCAACCTGTAATCAGAAACCGTGTTAAAGCGTACCTACGAGATTTTTCTGCGAACCAGCGGAGTTTTAATATAACAAAGAATACATTCCCTATAGACATTTCATGACTATGTTTAAGCTATTATCAGTGAAAAAAGCAACTATTCCTTTTAAATACACAACTACCATTGTGAGTTTATAGAAAACGATATTAAAAGGAAGAAAAAGTACTACTATAAGCATAATTTGATCCTAAAATATTGTGTTCATTTATTAACGAAAAGAATATTTTTTGTTGATGTGGTAATATGCTCTAATAATCTGACCACTCGGCAGTCTTAACTACGAAAAACTTTTTAGTTTGTAAGTATTAAACTAGAAGTTGCCAACGTAACTAATAAGTCTACTTTTCTCCACGCGGATCCAAACTAACACTAAAATACAAAATCTAAGTACCTCTAGAAATACTAAATAATAATACATTAATTTATTCTCGTGCTATCTTTTGACATGCTGAGTTCACAGTACAGATCAGTTGAATAAAACTCGGATAGTTCAGTTTATAAATACTTAATTAGTTTTCTATCGGTCCTGTGGTTCTTGACACACGTGTAATAAAAATTATGTATTCATTTAGTGAAATATTCTATGTTAAGGTAAGTGTAGCCTATACTACTACGTTTCCTAACTTAGAACTAAGTGTGCACTAATTAAGAAGAGACTTTGGAAATGGTCCGCATGTATTCCATGTGATAAATGAAAATTTTAAGGGCTATTTTCAAAAACTGAAAAAGACATGAAAAAAATTTAAATGCTGCGTTAAGTACCACATGTATATCGAACCGTAACAGATAAACTGCTTATTTAGATATCTCATGAAATTTCTTTTTTCAAATTTCGTCACACTGTAGTTATTAAGACATAATAAACAAAATATTTTATTAAAGTCATGTAATTTTCCTGAGAACTATATATGTAAATAGTTTTATTAAATCATGAAAACATTTCCCCAGATATATCATATTATGTTAAAAATATTACAGTTGCCACCATTTAAAAATATGAATCTAGGAGTAACGAATTACACAACAGTAAGATCAACTGACTAAGTAGTTAATGCGTACCAAGATTATCGAACTTTGGAAAAATGGTTTATCATAGGTATGTATAGCCTTGTGAAAAATGTAAATATTGCAGCCACTATAAATATATTTATATAGGATGAACGAAATGCACAATAAATAGTAAACTCAGTTTAATGTAAGATGAAATTCTAAAAAATATTTCATCAGCTATATCATATTATGGTAAAGATATAGAAGTGGGCACCATTTAAAAAAAATGTAGGTGCGATGAATAAACTGGACTAAATTAAAGTCAGCTTACATAATAATAGTATGTATGTACTAAATATAATTAAATTCGGGAGAATATTTCCGCAAACATACCGTATTATAGACCTATTTATACTGCTTGATCCAACTACATAAACATCAATTCACCATACTAGTTTCTTTATGAGTACCGAATTTTATGACATTCTAAAAAAAAAAAAAAAAACATTCTTTGTATATCTAGTGTGATAACCAAATGTTCAAATGGCTGCCATTTTGAAAATATGATCATGGCACAAATAACATACACAAAAAACAAGGCAGGTTACTAAGTACTATAGGCTATGTGTACGGAGATTGATGAAATTCTGTTAACAGGATTAAAAGCTTTTAGGGAACACGCATACACACAAGAACACACATACAGTACACATACACAGGCAGACAGAAAGAAAGGTTAAAAAGTTGTTTATTTTAATAAGTGTAATCTTATTTAGATGTCAAAAAGTTTTACGCATTACGTTACCACTATACATAAAACTTTAATTCTAAGGTTGATGTTATATTACATGCTAAAAACCTCTGAATGTATGTGTCACACTTTTCATCTCTTCAATTACAAATGTCAAGATTATTGACAGCTGTTTTAGCAGTGGCGGCTCATGGGTTGTTGCCAGGTGGGGCTGCAGATAGTCGGAACTGTACACTCTTGATGAACGCGCCGTAGACCAACGACCATGAAATATTTGCCGGCTACTAGATATGTTGTGACCACTCAGTAGTAAGGGGCACCTGCACATCAGCGTGTCAGTGGCTGTAGAGTCAACCAGCGCACAACCCTGTACACCTCTTGGCAATTGCAGCCCCACCTGGCAACAACCCAAGAGCCGCCACTGTGTTTTAGTAAAAATTTACTCCTTATACCACTTCTGGTTTGTTATATATTTGACAGGTGTCAACAAGGGTGGATCTAGTTGGGGGGGGGGGGCAAACTGCCCCGAGCGCTGGGTTAGAGAAGAAGAGGCGCTGGCGGTGCCGAAAATTTTTACTTGGGAATGAAGTGTAAATGATAGTTAATGAGATAAAATATCTAGATTTTATTTTCCTATTTTTATTAATTAAGATTGAACAGCATATAATGTTGTAAATACAGTATTTGTAGATAGAACGCACACTTAAAACACTGCTAGTGGTAGCTAGTAAGAACAGGTTTTATGTATTTCTACTACAATGATATAGGCCTACTATTATTTATGCGAGCACAAGTTAACGTATGCAAGATACGTTCAATTACTGCTGGGTTGATTGGACTGATGGTAAAAAAGGGAAATGCAAATGAAGAAGGGGGGGACAAATCACAATTCTTACCCAGGGCGAAGGAAAGCCTAGATCAGTCCCTGGGTGTTAACGACAACTAGACCCAAGGATTTTGGGGAAAAGAAAACTGCACCAACATGTTTAATTGTTTTATGTGAACATCTGCAGATTTACTTAAGGTTGGGTATCAGTCGCACTATCGAATTTTATTACTTTTCAGTTTTTTTTTGTAATTCTGAGAATAAAAATGCTACATCGGCGACAGTAACACAAATTCTATTTATTTTGTAATCTTTGAACGATTCCGGCAACGGCTTCGTGTTATAAGCAAAACAGGTTTTTTGGACATACGCCATTCCCGGCGAATATTTCCGTATTGCAGAAAAACACAGTAAACAAAAAACAAGCGAAGAAAAGCCGGTAAGCTGTAAAACATACAGATAATTCCCGGAAGGATTGTTAGTCACATCACAGATGACGGTACAAGGACAAAAACCGATTCGAAACAACACAAAATTAGCTCCCAAGTGGAATGTGGTCAAGTGGAGAGTGACGAAACAAAAAACAACAAACGACAGACGAAAAAAAAAAAAAACCCAACTAAAACGAAATGTTTGAAAAACTCACCAAATGGATGAACGAGTACGACATAACAAATAACGAGACACAGATGGATGTGAATATAAGCAAAACACAACACAGACAAAAACAGACGAAAAATAGTAGGCTTCTCAAGGTACCAGTTCCCGAAACGTCGCATCTGTTGTCGTCTTGGGAGGCCTACAATTTTTCGTCTGTTTTTGTCTGTGTTGAGTCTTGCTTACATTCACATACATCCGTGTCTCGTTATTTGTGTTGTCCTTCATCCATTTGGTGCAATTTTCACACATCCCATTTTTGTTGGTGTTTATTTTTTCGTCTGTCTTTAGTTGTTCTGTGTGTCGCCGTTCTGCACTTTACCACATTCCACTTGGGAGTTAATTTCGTGTTGTTTTGAATCAATTTTCGTCCTCGTGTCGTCTTCTGGGATTTGGCTACAATATTTGGGGAATTATCTCTTGGTTTTGTGTATGTTGGTTACAACTTACTGGCTTTTCTTTGTTTATTAATTGTTTTGTGTTTTTAAATTTTGGGATTTTTCTGCAACACGGCAATAATCGCCTGTAACGGCGTACGTCCAAGGAAACTGATTAGTTTCCGTTTGCTTTGCACTGCATTACAAGAATGGCAATTGAGTTAGGAATGAATAGTCAAATCGCAATTAGTCGGGCAAATTACGATTATAAAATAAAATAATTTGCTATTAACATTGCGGCGTAATTTTAAGTCAGCAGCTAAATCGCTTTGTCTATAATGTAGCACATTGAAAACCGGATACGCGGCACAGTCGCATATTTAAACTTTTTCTTGTTAGAATTTCAAAGAAGCGAAAAATCAAATTATTTATTCAATTTTACTTTGCAGATCAAAAGAAGATAACAGTAACAATACAGGTCTGTGATTTACGGGTATAACTTAAGACGTTGAGAGTTAAAAACATCCTATATCTTACCATGGATCAGGGCAGCAGTGTTCACAGTAAAAAATGTCGGTACGAAATTATTTTCGCCAAAAATTAGTGGCTCTAAAAATTGGTATTTGAAGAAGGCAACAAATAAAAGGTTCACATGCCCTTTTTGTAGAATATATTGAGTTGTAACGCACGTAAAATTTTATGCTCAATTTTTTGTTGGAGCAATGCGACAATGTCGGTGCAGAACAATTTTAAATAACGTGTAATCTGAAACTGCCAGCTAAGTTGAAAATATATTTTGATTGGTTCGTTCCGATACGTTTCAATCACAGGGCTTACAAAATAACCTGAACTGGTGTAATTATCTTTGTATATAAACAAGCCATTCCGTCAGAAAAATGGACCTACAAATACTGATGACGTTTAGGACAGCGTACAACGCAACACAGGTTCATATTAATAAGAAAAACCTTTGTGTAAATTGAGCCAACTTATCACATGACAGACAACAAGTAAGGGGTCGCATGTTCAAGCGAAGTGCGGATGTATTGCGGCTAACTGCTATTCTGGATGCGCACACAAAATCTCAAAAATCAGGTTTTTTTTGTGATGCTGCCAGAAAAAAAAAATACCGGGAGCTGCGAAAAATTTATTTGCCACGCGTGGGCGCGCGGATTCGCGGCATCCGCTCGCCCACAATTGAAGAGTAATTTTTTGGCTCCCCCCTCGTCCACGGAATGGTCCGGAGGGCAGGTTCGGGCCTCCCGGAGGAAATCAAGGACTCCCCGGAATCCTCAGCAGAAGAGGAGGGGGTGACGTGGGTACAATCAAGCCTCTGGAATCGCAGGATGGTTCGACGAAGTGTGCTAGCCGCTATATCTCACCTTCCCGTCACTTTCTCCTCCTAACTTGGCGACGACATTCAAGCCGACTAGATTTTGTACTTTCCGACGGCAAACCTCAGTTCCTGAGAGACATCGCTCTAATTTCTACAGTTTCGATGGCGTGCTTCGATCTTTCCTCTCACTGTAAAATAAATTCCCTACAGAATAAATCTACACTACCTCAAGACTTCGAGCTTCAGTACCAGCAATATTTCAAAACATTTTAATAGTGATATTATATTTGAAATACTGGTTACATGTTGCCGAAAAACACATGCCTGCTGTCTGTCGGTAATCTATTAAACTATTCGTGCGGATCCTTTCCAAGTCTGTGAAACCCGCAATGTGGTTTACCACGATATTAAGGTATACCACGATATATGGTCGGCTTATCCTACACAGAAACGAAGCGTGGTCACTTATCAAACGGAGCTGTCTAATGTACGACTATACACTCTGATCACGTGAAATTAATATGCATGACAGGATCAAACAATGACAGTTTTTTTCCTGTTACCAACGTCATGTTTGCTACTGGCACAGCAGTGTTTCTGACCTTACCAGTAAAATGATACTACAGACAACTCAAACATGTATGTACAGTACTATACATAAATCAGTACCACGTCTAGTGTATGTGTGTGGGGGGAGGGGGGCAAGAGTGGCTTTTGCCCCGACCCTAACATTCTAGAGGGTCCTACTTTTGAATTAAAAAAAATAGTTGTTAATAATTGAAATGAATGTGGTCGTTTTGTAAGAACTATATTTTAGTAACTTACATTATTTGCTTTGCGTGCATATATATTTGTAAAATTTCTGTGTGAACAGATTGCATTTTATTGTGATACTTGTAAATGTAATGTTTAAATTAGCAACTACATGTCAATACAAACACAAATATTCCATACCTTAGAAATTATCGCTGCATCTAAAAGTAAAAAATACGGTTAAGTGGAGGGCTTTGGTTTATGTTGACCTGGGGCTCACGTTATCATAAAATGGCCCTGGCACGAAACACTGCTTCCCTTAGAACGCAACCAAGCTTCCCTAATAATTTTACAGTGAATAAAATAAAAAATATAATTTAATGTGGTTTACTCTGGGAAAATATGTATTAGTGTCAAGTAACGAAAAATGTAAATGATGTTACCTTAGTCAACTAAAAATTATATTACGTAAGTTTTCTTTGACGCTACGAAAGAACTTAATACTCCTTATTTTAAAAATGTAAAAAAATACTTTTAACTTTTGAATTATTTCAACGCTAATATTTGTTACCAGAACAGTAAACAGTAGTTAAATCCAAAAATAAGGAATTTATGTGGTGGTTCATATTTAATAGACAATTTTCTTTCCTCTCTGCAGCAAAATGTTGATGTTGTACAAATACAGCGTTTTCAAACGATATAAAAAAGGAGGAGGTTCTCAATTCGGTTACATTTTTATTTTTGTTACCTCAATACTCTGTCATTTTTCAACAGATTTGGAAAATAATTTTTTTTTTGCTGCAAAGGGGATACTTACATTTAGGTTCCATTTTAATTTAATTGACATTAGACCGTGGCTTTCGAAGATACACCAGTGAACTCAAAAATCGAAGACGAGTGAGTCAGAGATTTTGGTCAGCGCTTAACATCGAATTTAGCACTGGTGAGAGGTGACATGAGGTGAGTACGGAGCGGCGCCGGAATGAAAGGGCAGGTGAAACGGGAGATCCCTGAGAAAACCCGCCGACCAACGGTATAGTTGGCACGATTCATACATGCGAATATCCGGGGACCGAACCCGCCAGGAAAAGTTGGGTACGAAGAGTACAGTGATTAAGATATTGGAAGGTTTTTGACAATCCGAGACTGGGTAGGTATATAACTGTGGTCAAGGTCTTTCTGGACTAACTTGGACTGCGAAAGGACAACGGAACTCCGTGACGATAAGCAGCACGAATGTCGAAGGTTGGCACCGGGTCTGCGTAAAAAATCAACTAATAAAAAATAATAACAGGCTTAAAAATATCTACTCTGAAAAACAAACTCACTAAAAAGTAAATAATAATAATTATTATTTTTTAGACTGTATGGAATACAATCAGTTTATTAGGACAGTACTAAACAGTTATTGTTATATGTGGAGTCGGTATCAGTAAAAAAAATGTAATTCTTAACAGCGCAACTCAGTTTACGTTTGCTTGAATTTGAATCTAAACATACATTTTAACTGCAATGCTATTGCCCGTGAAGTAGTTCGCGTGTTTTCCAATATAATACGGTAGTGTAATTAGTCGGAGCACTTAGAATGTGTTCATATGCCAATAAAATAAAGGATGTGTCTGTTATAAAATGTTCTCATTTAAGTGCGTTTCAACAATAATATTTTATTTTGTTTTTCCCGACCGATGAATATACAAATGCATAAGAAGTTTTAAGTAACTCACGGAAATATGTAATTCTATTCTCAATACCTCTTCAAAATCTAAATTTTAAAGAAATGTTAACAGTTTTTGACAAAAAATTTTCAGCCGTTAAAATGTTATATAGGTAGTTATATTAATGCTGATAACAATATTATAATAAATTAATTATAATAAAAAATCTCTCTAAAAAATTCTAAATTATAGGCCTATGTCGAGAAAAATTGCGTTAAGAGGCTTTAACAACCAATTCATGGATTTAAAAAAATATTTTTTTCCGGTTCTGCCCCTTGCTCCGTATTGGCTAAACCGATCTGTAGAAATTTTAGTCAGAAAACTTCTCGCGCACAACCACAAATCACTAAAGTTTCATCGTAATCACACGAATACTATACGAACGCAAATGTTACAGGTAGACAAACATTTATATTAATTTTTCATCAAAGTAATCAGATATTTTTTCGCCAAATAACTTATTTACTAAGCATTTAATAAGAGCTATCAAATGTTATCATATCTTCCTATGTAATTTGTGGCATAACGTTTCAATAAAGTTCGGATACACAGTGCACGCCAGTATTTTAAACGAAATATATTTGCATTTAAATTAGTTTAGAATTTTTTTTCAGAAGCGGCGAATGTCAGTGCAAATGTATTCAGTATCAATATTCTCGTTGGACACCGGCAAGGTAGACGAGAGGAGGAAGAAGCTTCGCGGCTGTCACTATATCCGCACGTGTCATGTCCGACGATCTCCTGGCGACAGCTGGCCAGAGTTTCGTTGACGTCCCTACCCATCTCTCCTTCTCTGTAGGAAAAAGTAAGACGTGGAAAGGATAGGGGCGTTGTGGTCGGCGTTGAGAAGCACCTCGCTCCAGAACTTGAACACACCTCGTGAGGGAATTCCTCGTCACCCTCGAGGGAAATCACGTCTCCCCGTCCACAGACTTTCCAACACTTCGCCTCACACTGGGAGTATCTTCCTTGTGGTCTTCAGCCAACTACGCTTCCCTGCAGGACATTCTCGCATGCAAGATGTTGGCTACACATAACCCAAGGAAACACATATTCATGACAGCTGATGTACAGTACAGTGTAGTTATCCCATAGGTAGAGATGGTGGTTTATCGCGGGAAAACTTGACTGTTTGCTGGATTTAAATACACGTTCGGCTCACCAGAAGATAACTTGCTTTAGCTTGTACTTGGAGTTGTTACCCTATTTGACTGAGCCAATAAGAATCATGATATTGTAACATTTAATGCCTGTTACTGGTCTGCAGACAGCTACCTTGTGGCAGGAGTTAATCACCGAATCATATATGTTGCATGATACAGCATTTTAAAAGTGTATGTTTGTACGAAACATTTCCCTATCATAGGTAACTTTGCTCCAACAGGTTAACTTCATTTCTTGTGATTATTCTAAGATAACCTTCATTCTAAAGTATTGTTTATTATTAAAGCTATGAATGGAGGAGTCTTCAACAGCCTAAGGAGGCCGCAGCGGGTTCGAGTCCTGGCGGGGTCTGATCCAGAACTATCGCGTGTGGAATCGTCCTGGACGATGCCGCTGGTCGGCGGGAATTTCTCGGGGATCTCCCGTTTCCCTCGCCCCTCCATTCCGACGCTGCTCCATCGTGCTACTCCTCGCCAGCGCTAAACAAATGGATGTTGAGTGTTGTCCTAAATCTCTTCACTTCAACAGTTTGAGATTGTGCAAACATTTATTTGTAACAAACATGTGCGGTGTAAAGTATCCCCACTTTAAGGCCACGCTCTGTTGGTCCTACTTCGATAGCGATATTTATTTTGACGCTTACACGAGAGCGGATATAAAGAAATCAGTCTAGCTGTTTTATTTAATATCGTCTCCTCCGTGTCGGCTAATTTTTATAAGGTAGTAAATACTATAGTTTTAGCTAATTATGAAAGTAACTAAATTCTTATTGACTTTTAAGCCGATACCGCATAATTTCTGGTTTTGAAAAAAAAAAAAAAAATCAGTCACGCAAAAACCATTATAAACAAAACAGCCAAAAATATTTTTAATATTAGCTCTCGTTTAAGCTGATACAAATAATTATCGAAAAAACCACTATAAACAAGAGAGCATAAACTTAAGGAACATCGTTTCAGATTTTTCTACGCCATTTTCAACCTATTTAGAAGTTGGTGGCCTCAAGGGGTGGTGGGGGTTACACCTAGAGCTTTTAGGCGAGCTGATATTGCGTATGTTAGCCATTGTCTTCCACAGATATGAGGGTAAGAAGACAATCTCAACACCAAGTCCTGAACACTAGGAGGTAGCATTAAATTTCACCATCCCCGACCAGGAATCGAACCCAGGACTCGTGTTCCATCGTCCAGGAACTATATAACCACTAAGACAAGCGGTTGGCCATATCCTTAAGTGGTAGTCTAGAATTAAAATTAACACGTGCATTAATATCGTTGTTAATAATAGTTTGTTATACAAAGGCAATTGGAACGGAAATAAGCTTTCTGTTTTCTAAATCAATAACTTTTTTTAGCATAAAACTTTTGAATGAAAATAAAACCAATTCCCTCCCCTTGCTGTAACACTTAATCTAACTGTACGAGTGAGTTTTCATGAGAGCTATGAAGAAAAATTCACTGATTTTGTACGTGTCAAGTTATATTTAGTGTAGTGAAACTATATTATTTTATTGCTTGTGCTGCATTTAAATGCCAAAGTTAATGTGTTTAAAAATACGTAGTTACTTTATCTTCAACGTGGTAGAGTTTCTTGAATATTTTTTTTACTGTGTAGTGATGCCTATCCGCAGATTTCCTGACAACTGTTTTTAGACACTTTTGCTTAGGATATGTAAAACTGAAAAATTTTCTCTGAAACCAATCGTTTAATTTAAAAGTTATTACTATCGCGGCCGGATGTATACTGTGAAAAATGAAATCCTGTAATTTTAGAAATGTCACATGAAGAAGGGTAAGGATATGTAAATAGTAGGCAATTTACGATTTTTTTTTAAATTCATGTTTCATGCGCACACAAAATTATACACCACTCTTCTCTAAATAATATCTTTCGTGATAGTGGTGTTATCTTACTGACGTTTTGAAAGCCGGAGTAGAGAGGAAGACAGAGACAGTTGAGTAGGAAAGGAGAAAAGGAAGCAGGTGGATGAAGGACAGGCGAGAAGAGACAAAAGAGGGCTGAGGGTCACAGAAGATTCTCATCTCGAAGATTCTGCATCGCGGGTAGTGCGTGACGTCGACCCCTTTTTATTGCCGTTCTGAAGTGGAGACATGGGAAGAAAAGACTTAATGAAAAGAGTGCCTAATTTACTGGCGCGTCGCAGGACTTTGGTGAGGAGGGAGATAGAGAGAGAGAGAAAGAATAAAAGAGGGATGGTTGTGAAATGGATTGAGGAGGGTATAAGAGACGACCGGGGCAGCCACGAGAAAAAGGATTTCGCGAAACAATACTAGGAGGAACAAAAAAAGAATGGCGGGTTTGTAGGAGGGAAAAAATGTGGTAGCAGCAAGACGTATTTTAAAAGCGACGCCAAGCACACGCGGGCAACCTTCTCCGGAGACGCACAAGGAGGTAAGAAAACTATTAGAACGAGTATTTGCATGGACAGGCTACAGCGCATAGGGGGATGAAGGAAGCGAAGAAGCGCCAGCCGAGGGAAAACTCTAAAGGAGAAATAACAAGAAAAAAAAGTAGTGGTAAGGGACTGCGGAGTCTTTGTCGGACGTGAGTTATGTTTCCAGGTTCCGAGTTGCTTTTAGGGCTTTTAAGTGTATCGGCAACAAAATAAAAAACACGGGTTCAGGAAGGGAAGAAACGTATTTTTTCCGCAGTCTGCCCGAAAAGGGTGTATTAGGATGGGGTGGGGTGGGGGGGGGGGTCGTTTTCTGACTACTTTTGAAAGCGTTGCCTGGTCGAAATTCCTCTGGCTTCATTCACTTGGTCTAGCAGGTGTCCGTCGCCAAAATTTCTCTTTTGTGAATTTGGACAACTTTTAAAAACATCGAGGAACTTTGCGTGACGATTACACTATTGCTTTCAATACTCATTTAATACGTGTTCGTTGAGATGTTAATTCAGCCTCCTCGATAAATAGCTATCTTGTCATTTCTTAGGTTGAATTACTTTTAGCAATAAGTGAACAATGTTTCACGTATAGGCTATCACAATTAGAATGTTTAACAAACTTATGATGATGAAGTTCGAAGCCTTAGTACCACGATGTAAGGTAGGTTACCCTTTAATTTAATTGTGCATGGTTAAAAATTATTCTGAAATAAATTCTTTAAAAAAATGTTTTATAGGATTGATATTGTATATAAAATGGAACATGGAAAAATAAAAATTTTTGTGACAGCTGAATTATTTGGGTTGTTTTCGCTCTGCAAAATATATTTTGTCGTCACCAGAAAAACATTTGTTTAGCCCACAAAAAATTTGTGGCCGTGAAAAAAATACTTTGTGTGTACTACCAAATAATTTGGCAGGGAAGTCTTCCTACAGCATTTTTCTTTCAATGAAATTTTTTTCTCGGTCATTCTTAGGAGTTTTGCGTAGTCGGTTTATAGTATGAGATGCTTCACGATTTGGCCAAGTACCATTAACGGAAATTATAATACTTGAAGCATTATTCGACGGAAAAATGTTCTCTGCTGAGTCTGCGTGTTGACGAGTGTGAAATCCTTTCAGTTAAGTTTCAAACGCGGCGTGCAATTTCTGGCGATGCGCGTGGTCTCTGGAAAATACCTAATCCATAACAGATTCAGCTATGAGAATCATGATGGAGAAATATTATGAAATTCTTGCGCAAACATCGCCTGGGTCTTAGTATAAGGTGATATTTATCGCTGACTACTAGGGTTATTGTTACTTCCTTATTCAGCGTGGTTCATGTTATTATATTTTTAAAAAATGTATTACATTACTCAGATGCAACACGTAGTTTATGGCAGAGGCGGTGAAGAGTAGAGTTTTCCTCAATTTTAGTGACGTCACAGGTGTTACAATCTATGACAATGACCTTATTATATCTTGACCTTGACATTTAACCTAGACCTTGACCTCAAGCTTTACCTTGACCTTTATAATCATCTTAACCTATATCGTGACTTCGCCAATGTTGGGGAGTTATTTTATCGACAATCTTGTATTTAATTAGTTTTTATAATTTTCTGCTCATACTTTGCGACAGAAAGTTACTAATCTGTTACCTGTAACAGAATTCAGTTACACGTCAAATTAATAAAATTCTTAAAACTGACTGATAGACAACGCATAGCTTAAACTTGTGAGTTTAGAAGCGTTACAATTTGTACAACTGTTCCTTATATAGCATAAGTGAGCACTAAGGAAATATTTTTGAAAATTTAACCCCTATAACGGTTATATAGAGGATGAAAAACTGTTTAGAAGTTCATCAATTATTAAGGTAGAAATGTGGTAATTAGTACATAGGCTTGTTTTTATATACATACATAAGTCAATTATGTCAGTGGTTTTTATTATTTTCACTGCTTTAGGAGGTCAGATAAAGGAAGAAAGTTTGTACAGAATTTTTAAAGTTGGAAACGTTGAATTTAGTGAATTGGCTTCTGAAAAATTTCGGAACTAGGAACTGTATAATAATACGCTCCGATTAATTTAAGGGTTGATTTACCAAAGGAGAAACGTCACGGATCAGTGTGAAGATAAAAGTACGAAACACACATAACAACTGGCGCCGAAGAAAGAGATTCAGATGTATTTATATTGAAACACATGCAATCAATGAAGTATTGGCTCCCAAGTATGGGCTCAAAATTTAGTATATCGTAAAGTAATGTCAGCTGTTTTTTGTAATGTGCACAGTCAACATTTTATTTTCAGGTTACATGGCCAGTCTGTTAAAGTCTCATTAAACTTTATTTGGCTACGCGGTACTATTCCCCGTCGCGACCAAAGCGTATAATATAAGGCACGAACAGAGTAGGCCTACTGGTCGTGTGTTTGTATGAGTAAGGCACGGCGCCAAGGGCAATATTGACCAGCTCATATGGTGCGGTATCACCTCTAGCGTTCTAGCGCAAGGCTCTGAAACAACATGCAGTGGTATTGTAGATCACTCGCCTGACTGACACTTTCAGTTGTGGCCCCTTCTGCTTATTGGTGAAAAGTTTTAAACAATTTAAATATTAAAGGACGCATTATATGGTGTTCATGTAATATCATATTGTGACACTGTTTCCAGATTTTAAAATGGTATAATGCCTTCTGAATAGAAGAAATAACAGTAAATGTGTACCTGTGCAATGGAGATAGAACAAAAAGTTGAACATACTGGGAATAGTTATATTTCCTCTGTACTGTAATGTAAAATGAACGGAGTTAGTATAGACTAACAACAAATTTAAAGAAAAAAATGGAGTATCAACGTGGTTTTCTAGCAGTGATATGCTAGTGCAAAATTATTTTCCCCAATAACCAGTATCTCTATGTGGTTGAAAGCTATCTGACATTGGTTTGCCAAGGATCAATATCTGCCATTTGATTCGTTGGTATAGGGAAGTCCATTGCATATTTCTAGAGCAGTTTCAACGAACCCCGTAAGTACATTTATCGTGTTTAATAGGCTGAGAAAGCTGTTTGTAGCCATTTTGAAGAGCTCTGAAGTGACTTTACCAATCAAATAGACCAATTCCAAAATTCTCCTAGTCCATCTCCAAGAAAAAATGAGTTCTTAACAGATTTGTGTAGCTTTTAAACGTGCGCTAAAGTTGGCATGATGATAGTTTCCAAAACTCGCCTTATTCAATAACAGATACACTTTGAAAAACTGCTTTAACCGTGTCACAAATAGGCTCGCAAATCAGTTTTTCGCGATTTGCTCAGTTTTAGTGAATGTGGACAAGGAGAGTTTTGGACCTGGACTACTCAATTAAAGTGATGCTAAAACTACCTTTTCCGTCATCATTTGAAGTGTATTTTCATATGTTAACAAAGTAAGCGCATGAGGAATAATTTGGTAAAAAAAATGTATTTACGATGACACTGCAGCGCATTTTAAGCATTCTAGTCGACGGCACTCTCAACACTTAAGAAAAGTTGGGTGGTTCCTGAGATGTTGCCGATGGGGAATCCCATCGGGCACAGGGCACGTCAGTTTTATACCAATGCCATGGGGCTTGTGAATCAGCCTGTAGTGCTAGCACGACGAGCGAGCGTGAACATGTATGACGGCGACAAAGTACGCGCCGACAAACAAAACAGCAACTAGTCGCGTCGACGATGGGATGCTCGCAGGTGTCGGGAGTACAGTGGCGGACACAGAGTTTACACCCGCCGTGCTGGGCTGATCACGATCCCTGGGATGATCAAAGAGCTAGAGGAAGGAGGGGTGGATGAATTTAGAGAGGAAGGTATTGACGGGATGAGGCGGGGGATGGGCGGAAATGGGGCGGTGCAGCGGCGCGCCCTGGACCAGAGGGGGATTATTGATTCGACTAGGCCCTGCCTTTCCCTTCGCCCCAGCCAACTTTTGGCGGCTCTTGCTGTGTGCTGACCTGGACCTCGAAAACATGCAGACACTCGCCTTTTGACTGTGCCGTGTAATCTTTGAGTAGATTTACGTGGGTGATACCCATTCACACTCCATCCTGATTGCCTAGAGTAAGGTTGATTGTACAGCAGGATTCTTACGAAAGAAATTAACACAGGAAAAATTTCTATCTTTAGTTTCACAGCTGTCTATAAGGAGTCTTATAAAATATGAAATGGTAGTTAACTTGATTTTAATTTGGCTTGGCAAAAAGAAACGCCATTAAATTTAATTTCGAAGTGAAAAAACAAGACATTCCGGCTCTTAAATGGTAAAATTCATGTAATATTATGTACACGGAAGCATTGTGATTGGTGAGTTACCACCCCTTCCGTACACCAGCGAATAAAGTGGCAGATAATGTTGCTTGCCAAACTAATATCGCGTAGCTTTCAACCACCTAGCGCTACTGATTTTTGGGGTAAATAATTTTGCTCTAGCATATCGCAGTTATAGAACCGTGTTGTAACCCCAAATTTTTTTTTGGATTTGTTGTTAGTCTATACTAACTCTAGTCATTTTACATTACAGTACAGAGGAAATATAACCATTCAACTCTGATGGTATAGAACCAGCATGTTCTCCTTTTGGTTCTATCCCCATTGCACATGTACACATTTACTGCTATTTATTCTAATCAGTTAACATTATAGCGTTTTTAAATTTGGAAACAGTGTCATAATATTATTACATAAACACTATGTGTAGCGTTCTTTAATATTTAAACTGTGAAATAAAACATATGTTCTGCAAAATTGTACTGGCTCTCGTGTAATATTTCTAAATACGGAGTTAGAAAAACAAGATTCTATAGCAGCGATATTTCAATGTCGTGTGCGCACATCTACAGTTCAGCTTCGTGGTCAGTGATTGGATAATATGAACTCTCAGCGTCTAGAGATTCTGTCCGCTAATCACAGACGCGTGATGTCGCAGCAACCTTATTCTGATTGGCATAGTCAAACGAGCCTCGCCTCTGCACAATATACTCTGCCAATAACCATGAAGCATAGCTGCAGATGTGCACGTAAGACATGGAACCACCTGGAGCAAAATTGTTTTCACAAAAATTGAGTGGCTCTGTGAATGCCAGTTAGGCCTACAGGCCTTGCACTTGGAGACGTCGAGGAAAATGTTGAAAAATAAATTCCCAAACAAAATATTATCAAACATATGGAGATGCGCATACATACAGATTTTACAGACGAAATCTTATTAGCGAGTCATCTTAACGGGGAGTGTTGGATAATTTTCTTATATTTTTCAGTTTTGAGCTATAAGATTTATTCAGATTTATTATCGAAATGTTATATTTGACAAGACATAAAATATATTCTTGATAAACTGCTTGACGTAAACAATAATGGCATCTTCCATTAATTTAGCATGGAGAATCATTGCAAGTGAATTAATAGGTTAACTTTTAAGAATGATTACAAGCCAAGTATAAGACCAACATATAACTCTAATATGGTCTAAAAAATTCAACACAATATCTTCTATATCTCAACATTACCACATTTACCAAAATATTTTAAAACCGAAGTTATTGCAGAAAATTGGTAAGTAAAAATTAACACTTAGCTCTCCCCCTAAGGTCACCGCCTACCACACGTTTCAAATGCATTTCAGTGATTTCGGTAATACTTGTTATACGAAACAATTACACGCGTGCCCATTGTGTTAGTACACTAAAAGGAAACACACTTCGGAAAAGAACGAAATATCAGTTTCATGACATCATGCTTCTAAGCTCTCCAATGTAGCTAAGAGTGGCTTCTTCAGACTGCCGTAATTCAAAATATACAAACCGGATATATGTGAAACTCAGATAGTAACGTACACTGAACTTTGAGACAGGCTTTCCTCCAGTAAAACTATATGTTCAACCACTTAAGTCCAGTAGTAAAAATGCATCGGTGGGAATCTTGCAAGCTAGTTCAGTTCTTGACTTGTAGAGGCGATGCAGCATTTGATGTGCGCTTCAGCATTACCCATATAGCTCCGTATTTTTTAAACCTCAAACACTCTAGCAGGCGGTGGTCTCATTCTAAAGGTTTCTATATTGTACATTCCTACCAAATAAATAAACAGTTAACAATAGATCAAATAGTTGCAGTACCTTCAGCTCATGGCTGGCAGAGCTTGTAAAATTGGATAAGAATACCAACTAACTTTAGTAAGTTCTATAAACTGCTGTGGAAATTCATCCCGGATTTTTTTCTGAACTTTGCTGGCTTATGTACAGTTTTTTTCGTGTAGCGTAAAATACGACTGTGTTTTGTTTTGCTGGGGATGTAAATCGTGTACAACATCTCTTGGACATACGAGTATATTTTCCTCAAAAAACGTACCATCGTTCAAGACATTCTTATATTCATTCGTAGCAAACCTATACATCTTTTATGCTGTGAAAAATCTAATGAACTGATGTTAACGCCAGGCTCCGATGTTTTTACTGTTTTCACAGTAGTTATTTTTTGAACCTAAACGACAATAGATAGCAAACATATACTTGGCAGTTTTGTGTATTCAGCATGTTGGCAACTTTTTCAAGCGAGAAAATGATATAATTTTAACTAATTCTGTTATAAAGGAAATTATTGTTATTTGACTAAGGTCCGGTTTCACCAACCTATGTTTAGGGCGCGGTATGCCTCAGTTTTGTACGTCCTTTATTATGTTTATATTTGTAACATATAATTTTTCTTATTATAGACATAAATTGTGATTAAATCTTCGTCTCAAGAAATTTTAGTATTTGTCATAGTTTTTGCGTTATAAGCCGTAAACATCAAAATTTGCACTTTACGGTTTTATGTGCGCCACTAAAACCAACTGACATACCAAACCGAAAAAATCCACAGAGCATAACAATGTTGTAGGTTATGATTTGACATATATGGAAAGAAAAAAATATTTTTGTACTTAACAAAAAAATGCTGAGTTTTAAAACGAAAATTTAAAAATTAAATAAAAAATTTTAAAAATAAAAAAATTAGTTTTTGTTTTTATATATGTCAAATCGTAGCCTACAACGTTGTTATACACTGTGAATTTTTTTCGGTTTGCTATGAACTTGACTATTTGCTAGACTTCGACGTACGTTCTTCTTATGAAAAGATGATTGGCTTTCGCTTGTACGTGGAGCTATTACCCTATTTGACTGAGCCAATAAGAATCCCACTACTGAAATATTTGATGCGTGTTATTGGTCTGCTACGTTGTGTCAGTGTTTTCAAGGCTATGTTGGCACAAACAATTTTCGCGATATTCCATCATCTCTAGAGGTACGTAAGTTTCGCAGATACATTCCAGGTCAGGTTGAACGCCAATTATGTATACTTTATTGTCGTGTCTGTGACTTGCTGGCGGCTGTTACGAAACGCGTTTGACTACTGCAAGCCAGTAGTAAATAAGGAAATAATGCGAAGTGCTATCGCTTGCTACCTGCTTGTACGGTTATAAGCCAATAGATAATCGATTGTGGCCAGTGGGTATGTAGGACTGACAAGTCTAGGCTGCTGCCAGATGAATCCGCGAAATTGACGTACCTCGAATCATCTCTAATATTTTATTATTAGAGACCTGCAAAATTCGCGGGTTCAACGACCTGTAGGCTAACCTCCATGAATATCTACGTACTCAAGCAGTCAACAGTTGTTCATTAGCTGCTCGCTGACACAGTGAAACAACCCGATTTGGCCGTCATTTACTTTCTTCTTTGTTATTGTCTCAACGCTACTCCATGAGGAGTCAAATGACACAAGAGCCAATTGAAAAAGTGACATGAACTTAAACGTGTTTGAATTCTTGCATGCGTCCAAAAGAAAACACTAATTTTTCAGGTCCCTATAGAATATGGCTAACGCGTGTAAGGACTGAGAAATGTACGCTGTGGCCAGATGATTCTCCGGAATCCACACCCCTCTACTTATGAGCAGTTATCTTATTAGTGATTGCTAGCAGCTGACTTGGTACCAGGAATTAAATGATACTGGCAATCTAGGCTACGTGATATCGCTTAGGGCACAAAGCGAAGACAACTGGCATATTTTGCTTCTTTTGTAATTGGTATATTTTGCTGCTAGTATGTTCTCGACATGAGTAATAAAGACTCTGGATAGTCACGAAAAAAACGAGGCGAGGTACTTCACGACATTTAAACCTTCAACAAACACAAAATCACTAGGCTTCTGGGTTGTAGCCGAGTCAATGTCGTATTCCTTCCCGACGATTCGGAGAGCATTGCAGCCTTCATCTTCAGGGTAGAGTTGCAGCAGCAGTAACTGTTAACTTGCAGTAACTGTTATCTTGCAGTAACTGTTATCTTGCAGTAACTGTTATCTTGCAGTAACTGTTATCTTGCAGTAACTGTTATCTTGCCGTAACTGTTATCTTGCAGTAACTGTTAACTTGCAGTAACTGTTAACTTGCAGTAACTGTTATCTTGCAGTAACTGTTATCTTGCAGTAACTGTTATCTTGCAGTAACTGTTATCTTGCAGTAACTGTTATCTTGCAGTAATTGTTATCTTGCAGTAACTGTTATCTTGCAGTAACTGTTATCTTGCAGTAACTGTTATCTTGCAGTAACTGTTATCTTGCAGTAACTGTTATCTTGCAGTAACTGTTATCTTGCAGTAACTGTTATCTTGCAGTAACTGTTA
>PNEQ01117479.1:0-40530 GCA_003012365.1 Medauroidea extradentata | reverse complement strand
GCAGTAACTGTTAACTTGCAGTAACTGTTAACGTGCAGTAACTGTTAACTTGCAGTAACTATTAACTTGCAGTAACTGTTGACTTGCAGTATCACCTTGCAATAGCTGTTACCTTGCAGTAACTGTTACCTTTCTACAGCTGCAACTCTTCCCTGGAATACGACAGTGACGCGACTGCAAATAAGAAAACTAGAAACTACAGACAACGGCCGTGAAAGCTTGCGAACTTTAAAACACAGAGGAACTTAAAAATTCGTTCTCCAGTTTTCACTTCGCTGCTCGCCAACGCCACGCATTAAACGATGAACAGTGAACGTTTTCTACAATCAATAACGTATTGATTATTACGCCCGAAAATATTCAAGTTACCAGTTCCACAAAGAAATTTACGAATGTCTAACATTTCATTGTGAAGTTCAGAACATAATTTCTCTGCATTAAATGAGTCTCGTCAACTGTATCACAAATTATTACTAAAATCTTTTCTCGATTAAAAAAAAAAGTGTTTCACGGTATTGAACACCCTCGTATAATTTTGACTAATATAACAGAAAACTCAGACAAAATAATATATTCAAAAGATTTGGAACTCCGTGAGTTCACCTCTAGGATTTGCTGTAAAACCGAAATGGTTTTCAGAATTCACTCGTACCAACAATGTTACTTTATACTTTATACTTTCAAATAATCACTTTGCATACAGAAGCCCAAAATGTGCATCTGTGTAGACAAAACTGTCGAAGAAGAAATACTTTCTTCCTTCAACGACAATTGCAATCGAAAGTGAAAACAAAGAAGTCACTTTAGCTCAACACTCAAAAAACACTTTCTCTGCCACAACAAAAATGTTGTTTGGTTTTCAAACCCAGCAAATTAACTTTGCAGTGAAGAAAAAATGTTGTGTTAGGTTACAGTAGGACTAATGGTAACAAAAACTGTGTTATTAGTAAGACAGTTTATTTGACATCTTTATGGTGAGGATATGTGCGGTACTTTTAAAACATAAAATAATTGTTGGAAAATTATTAGATTTTCTACACAGAAACTTGTATTACAGTCAAAGAAAATTTCTAACGAAAAAAATATTGAAACAAAAAAGTTGTTTTCCAAATTTGATTTTCTGTGAAGCAATATTTATCACAAGCAAATACTTTTGCAGCAGTTTTACATTACAGTAATTCATATTTAAATAAAATTTTGTTGGGGCAAAGAAAGTGTTTTCAAAGTGTACGGCTCAGGTTGAAAGAACACTGGTCGTGACATGCAACGTACACACATTAGACTTCTTGTGAGCCGGGATCACACACGTGCAGTGGCGTATGTATGCATGGATAACCAGCCCAAGCACGTATCAGGACGTGGCGTGCCGTAAGAGCACAGCTGTCTGGTCGTGTAATGTATCACGCCAGTCTGTGGATAGCGACAGAGGCAAGGAGACACGGGGTGACTTCCTCGTACCAGTATGTTACATCGTCAGTCAGAAGACTTCATGCTACGTGTCTCTATTTATTCTATTTTAGTCAGTTTAAATTTTTAAATCAGAAAAGGGATCAGATATCGAAAAATCTTTACATAGAAATGCTAGAAATTGATATTACTGTCTAATCAATTTTTTGCACAACACACATTTGTATAATTTTGGCTAATTATTGACTCTAAGAAAATATAATTAAGTCTTACTAATCAAAATTATAGAAATGTTTGTTTTGAAAAGAATTAGGCTACACTGTACAAAATATTTCTTACATTAGTATGCAACGGTTAGACAATATCTGCTCCCTTTCATTGTTCAAAAATTCGAACTCGCAAAAACAGCGTAAGGACTGGAGAAAGGGTTTTTTACAGCGTCAGTCAGGACAGAGTGCGTTTATTTTGCGTGTTTATAGATTATAAAAATTAGTCGGAAATCATGCATTTTTTAAATTTTTAGTTTGTCCATTAAGGGCGGTGGATACCTTCCTGTTCGATATGTTATGCGTATGTGTAGTTCTGGTCAGTAATAATAATTATCGTATGAGGATTGTACATCAGGGCCAAGGTATCGGTCTCCGGACACCGATTCATAACTGGACATCCGTAAGCATCTGTTTGCTGTGAAAGATAACAAGGGGGGAGACTGTACAGTGTAAAAGCACCGGAATGAGAGGGACGAGGGAAACAGGAGATCCCTGAGAAAACCCGCAGGTCAGCGAAATCGTTTGACACGAATCTCACACGCGAAAATGCGAGGATCGAACCAAGATCACCTTGCTGGGATGCGAGGCCTTCTATCATGGCCAATTACCGGGCGCTTGAAGGGGTACACCGTTGACAAAGTAAATTTATTTTCCGTTTACATATTCATTGTATAATTATATGCCGAAGTCATAATTTTGACATTTTCTTTCTTGTTACCTTTATAAAAAAACTAAACAACTCATATTCATGAAACTTTACAGCTAAAATTTGCCACATTGGCTGTTCTAAGAATTCTCAACGAAAAGTGATTTTGCCGTTTTACAGGCGTGAAATTTCTTTTAAAATGTTGAAAAAAAATATTTGTTCTTTAATAACGTTACATTTTTTAAATACTGAATTTACAATTTCACAACTTTGGATACAAGCATTTTGTTGCTACCATAATTTCATTTCGATATGTTCTGCAGGTTTCTTATTTTGGTTACACAAAACTATGTAAAATTGTGTCTTCATCAGCTAATTGTATTAAAATATGCACCTCAAATAAATTTTACTTAGTGTAAACTTGGCCAATTTTCAAGATTTATTTTTGACAAGAATTTCACTGAAGCATATCTGTAGGTCTACATTGGAGGCATAACACAATATGTCACAAAATTCATATTTTTCAGGAGAGCAGTTTGAAGAATGTGATTCACTGGTTAATCCAGCAGATGTAGTGCCTGAAGACAAAGTTTTTTTTTGACACAGCACTGATTTTATGTTGTATGCCACTACAACTTTTTTAAACTGTGGTCATGATTACGGTAAAAAGTACCTTTTGATAAAAAGTGGACATGGTGTTTATGCCTCCGAGGTACAGATACAATAAATAGCTTCACGGTGTCCAACGTCCTTAATTATTATAAAATGGGAATAACACTACCATCACATTTCGTCTTAAAAATATAATTCATTAAATTGAACTAAGAACTCCTTAGAATTTAATTCCTTAGAGACAAACCGGATAGTCATTTCTTAGTGCAAAGTCATTTGTTTGGTTTTCTTATGAAATATATTAAAGTTTTATGTTAGAAATTATTTCCCTGTATTCACAATTGATAAAAAAGTCAATTTTCTGCATTTAGTTTCACCACAAAAATATACGTACTCTGTCCTAACTCACCCTGCAAATTTCCTAGGCAAAGAGTCACCAGCACGATATGAATGATCCAGACAGACAATCACATGCCGGCACGAGGCAGTTAACTAGTGTGTATTCTTTACACTGTCAAACCGAATCTTACGGCGTTAATATACATACGTTTCATGTTTATTTCTATCATACTTCAAGTATTGTAGAATGTAACTAAACAATAACAAGAGTTTAGTCTACGTATGCGAAACCGCAACATATTAGAAATATGTTACGTTTATGAAAGAAACCTGTAAGTATTAACAGTAATGACATTTCATTTTCGGTCGCACCAGAAAAATTTCACTCTCTTAAAGGAATCAGATTATATAAACAAAATAATTCAGTTATTTTTCAAATAAAATATTTTCATCGTCTTAGCCGGCCAAACGAATTTCATTTGATTCAACTCATAAAGTCCTGCAGTATTTACAATACCATATGAGATACACACAAATACAGCCACACAAACACACACACGGACACACACAAATTTTTTTTTTAGGGGACTTTGTAGAAATCGCTGTACTGACTGTTGTGTCAGATAAGTAGTAACTTGTGCATTAATGATACTTTACTAGGAATGTACGTTCACTGTATCTGTACGGTATTGTTCTTTTGTTAGGCGGAATGAGAAGAGACAATTTCTCAATTATAAGTGTAATATGAACACAAAAGTAAGGAAAAAACAGTACAAATTATCAGTACTGACAAACGTACAGTAAATCATCTAAACACCTAGTTAACGAGTGTATATTACAAACTTTGCAAGATTATTACCTACAAAAAATTTGGTAATTTTTATATAATGCCAGGTTTTGTCTCGCGAAAATCTTTAGGGAGAAATTTGCGATTAAAGGGTTGTATATAAATGTTGTTCATATCCATTTGTCTATAACTAGCGTAACGTTCACTTGTACATCCTGTGTATCGCATGTTTGTTATTAATCTGTAGCGTTCTATACTTTTTGTATAACGTTTTCAATTTCTTTCAAAAACTGTTTACATAAGTTGTTGCAACAAAGCGACATTTTTCTTCATGTGGGGGACGGGGGGGGGGAGACGGGGGGGGGGGCTTTGTGTCACAAACTAGGTAATTTAATAGCAAAAAATACTTTTAGTGGCAAAAAGTTACATGCTAATAACAAAAGGGCTTGACTGAACCCATCTTCCAATTAAGGGGAAAGGTATTAAAATCTTTTTACAGAAAACATATTTTTTCATTATAAAACCGCTCTGGGAAGCTCATTATTTATTTCCACTAACTATTGTTTATTCTAACAAATGTTGGTTTTCAGTTTCAGTTTTCAATCATCAGTTTCTCTCAAGTTTACCGCGAGTTGAAAATGTTCACTTTACAACTTTGCTTTGTTTTTAGAAAGTATAATCTCGCAAAGCTTGTAGCATACTTTCATTATCATCCCGTATAGCCTACAACAAAAAATAGCAACTATTTTCTACCCAAGAAACCTGATTTAAATAGTGAAGAAGAAGCGCTTATTTTAGCCTTGCCAGAGGAAATTCTCAGAAGCGTTTCTTCTGACCTGTGACGTCAGAAGTGACACGTGGGCGGCAGAGCGTTGGCCATTATCACCCTGTCCACTGTAGCGCTCATTACCCAGAATCCCAGGGGATAATTGGTCTCAGATACATTACCCGAGGACTGTATGTATCCACCACGTATAATTCTGAGAAACTGTAAATAGATGGCCTGGATACTGAATCAGGAAACCTGTAAAAACAATAGTTACTTGACCGAGTAATTTATACTTGTCAAACA
Organism: Medauroidea extradentata; assembly: GCA_003012365.1. Taxonomy (NCBI): domain Eukaryota; kingdom Metazoa; phylum Arthropoda; class Insecta; order Phasmatodea; family Phasmatidae; genus Medauroidea; species Medauroidea extradentata. The sequence goes on along the minus strand of PNEQ01117479.1, from coordinate 35,398 downwards.
AGAGCTGTCGAGACGGCCAACATTCAGTACTATCCAATAGCTTGGACTGGTAGATAGTAGGCGTAAAGTGACTTCCTAGAAAAGCACCGCTTTTGCTCTTCAGGGTTGATGTTTACCTTTTAAGACCACTCAGGGGTGTAAAGGGGTGAGACGTGTTTTAATGAATAGTCCTTATTGAATGAAGCGCATGTGCTATCATCGTGATTTTAACTTCAGTGTAATAATTCTAGAAATTTCTAGAATGTGATTTCAATATTGTACAAAATCCGACCGCTGAGGAGATAGAAAGGCGTAAAGTTTATTTTCAAGTAACCTCCAATGTTTATCTAACCGACTTAGATATGGATTCGTCGCTTGTTTCACAACGATTCATGGGTAAATACCTGACATTTTGTACTAGTGTTTCTAATGGATGTAACAAGAAACTGCTACTGGTAAACTTTATTTGCAAATCATTCAAAGTATTTAAATGAAAGTAGGACTAGTTACTTGATACGCTACCAGTAGTTCAAGACAAAAATAATACTAGTAATACAACAATTCTGACTGTGGTTCAGTACTGTTTCACATTAATTAAATAATACCTGGAACTTTACTTTGTAATTATCGGCAACGCTACAAGAATAAAAATGGCCAAAATGGATTATGGATTGATGTTATCAAGTGTTTTTAAAGAAACGAAAGTACTTGATTGCTTATTGTCATAAAAATACTGTCTAACATGTTCTGCACAAATATGGTCTGTGCCAAGATTAAAAACAAAGTCAGTGGTGGTTTACATGTAACGGTAGTTTCGACAAATGACTTCCCCCCCTTTCCAAGGAATTTTAATACAATGTTTAAATCGCTAACCTTGCTCCCACAAAAAACTGCGTAAACCGTTAAGCAAAAATTTTTGCTTGCTTAAGTGTACAAGTTAATAATGTCCATAAGCTCATTTACGAATCTGTTTTGTTGCACCTAAAGGAGAGTAAAAGGGAAATTTCTATCACACTACACAGAAAGTTAATAAAAAGAGAACTATTGTTGACTCACAAAAGAAATGTTTTACATAACTAATAACATTCCTGCACGTAATTAAGACGACTAAACACACATTGCGTTAAATTGCAGTCGTTAAAAAAGAACAAAAACGAACCTTTTTAATGTCTCTGCGTGTTAGTTTGATGTAGCATCTAACAAAAAAATTGCATTTCATTTCTAACATATTCAGCCGGATATAATCTTTCACGGTTGGCGTGCCTGGAGCTTTTTATTTCTGAGCTTCAAGGTATAAAACTCTGCTCACAGCAATGGTGACAGGAAAACGAATGGGTTTACGTTGAAAAAAGCTTTTGAGAAATAAAAGGAAAGTCTGCTGCGATATTCAGAGGTAACAATCCATGGAGAGGAAAAAAAATAACTTCCCTCCTTTCTAAAATGCACCGTAAAAAGTCACGCAAACTTAAATGCATTATCTAGGCATCACGCTATAAAGCCTATGATATATGCAAGGATTGGAATATTATTCTTGAAACGGTTGTTTACTACCTACACACGAGATACCTAATTCTAGTAATTATTTTTGAGTTATAAAGTGGCATTCTTCTTCAGTAGGATTCTAAAAGTTGTATTTATTTTAGCATACAATTCAGTAAGAAAATATGTACATACTGACGTTAAGTTCTTCAATATATATTATATTGTTTATTTTTTTAATTTTAATATCGTCATGCAAAGTAATATGTTATATAACAGACGATTAATTTAGGTAACGCAGGTATCAATGTTAGTGTTTTCATGAGTACAGAGGTTACCAATTTTTATTTATTTCCAAAATAATTTTAAAAATTTTTGTACACGTGCACAAAACACCCGATTTATTACGACAATTGTTTAGCTTGCAAAGTTAATGTGATTCAATGTACTTATTGCTCTACAATTTTGATTCGTTAATTCCCAAGAACTATCATGAATTATAGTTTTATTTTTACCTTTCCTAATTGTATTCTATAAACTCCATAAGCTTTCACTTAAACAATAATCTGAAAACTTGAAACACCTCTAAGATCCCGAATCTCTTCAGCCGTTAAAATTGTAAAAGTGCATTTAAAAGAGTGTTCGTGGGATTGCGAAATTCTTCAGCCGAGGTTGAGACTCTGGCAGTTCGGAAATGAGACTCTCAAAGGAGAGGTTAGTCCCAGAGCCGTTATGGGGCGAATGGGTTATCCGTCCGCCGTGGTGAAGCGAATCGCCTGCTGCGATTGCCGTGGAGTCTGTGAGGCAAAGACCTAAATGACCGCGGGACGACGGTACAGTGAGGGTGTGTGTGTGTGGAAGGGGGGGGGGTGCCCGACAAGGGGTTGGCAAAGTGCCAAGATGCCCTCTTTCGCCCGCTTCCTGGGCTGGGTTATGTCTTATCTCCACCACACATGCCCTTTTGCCACACCCATCCTCTCCTCCTCCAGTGCTTTTACATACGAAACTGCCATTAACTTCCATTAATTTCTTATTGCAAAAAGAAACACCTTACACCAACCCGAAAATTTTCGCACAACAAAATAACATATAAATATTTTACATGCAGGGATAAGTAATTCGGCCTGAAAAGAAATTGGGACTCACTTATTGATAGAGCCACGATTTTATGGTGAAAAGGTTTTTGCACTATTTGGTTTCCATGCCTTATGTTCACATCCGCAACTCTGTTTCATGGTCAGTGATTGGACGTTTTAACTGTCACACGTCTTGAGGTTCTACTGACAAATCACAGACGCATTGCATCACAATAGCCTCACTGTTATTGGTGCAGTCAAACGAGGGACGTGTCTGAGCAAAGACACGCTGCCAATAGCCGTGAAGCAGAGCTGCCGAGGTGCACGCGAGAAACTGGAACTAAATGTTGTAAAAATCTTTTCGCGACAAAATCGTGGCTCTACTTATTGATATTATTACAGTAAGAAACGAGGACAACGTGGGTAAAATTATATTTTTGTAAGTATTGATATAAGCTACAGTGTTGGTTTGGTGAATTCCTCAAGAAAGACGTGTCAAATTGTAGTTAAAAATAGGTCAGTACGAAGAAAATGAGTGGCACGTCATATATGTATGTATAAATACACACACACACACACACACACACACACACACATATATATATATATATATATATATATATATATATAAATAATAACTCAGCAGACGTTCAGACGTTGTCCTGTCAGTGTAAATATAAAAACGGATATTGGTTGAATTGCGATCCCCCCTCCCTCACGCACTAATATGCCTAAAGGTATGCTAGGTGTAGAAGATGATGCACTGTAGCGTCATCTAATCGCGAGTTATAGCAAAATGGATGTCGCTAAAGTATTTTCCGTGTTCTGATATCTACGTTACCAACTTCCATGCCCTCGGTTGGACGGCATAAAAGCTGAGGCACTGCAGTGCCATCTGGTGGTGAGTTGGCGTGCAGGAGTAAATTGGGCAGCATAAACATCTTCTCCGTGAAAAAACACATATATGTGGCAAGTTTCGTGGTGATCGGTCAAACCGTGTAGGTGTAGGAGTTTATCGATCTCATGCGTGCATACGCGTATATTTAAGAGGTGGCTGGAACACACAGGATTTGCGCTCATTTCATAAATGCCTGCCGCTATAGATTTATCATTCTGTCAGACGCTTTAATATTACTGTTGGCTCTGTAGAGTTGTCTGTTTGTCTCTTCCTCCTTTTGCCAGGCCAGGTGCTTATCTCTTCCCGGAGTGTTTGACGTCAGTGTATAATCCGTGTAGTATTGTTTATCTGTCACCTGGGGCATTTTGTGTAACTTTTTTAGTCCCTCAAGCGATCTTTAGGGACCCTTGTTTTTAGCGAAAAAAATTTTGCACCACTTTGTTTCGGTGTCTTACGTATACATATGCAGTTCTGCTCCGTGGGTAAGAGATTGGATATTTTAACTCTCACGAGCTTTGGTATGCTACCGGGAAATCACTGACGTATGATGTTGCAGGAACGTTATTGTAATTGGCTCAGTCAAATGAGATACGGCACTTCGCATATACACGCTGCCAATAACCATGAAGCAGAACTGCAGACGTGCACATAAGACACTGAAACAAACTGGGGCAACATTCTTTTCGCGAAAATCAGGGGTCCCTGGCGATCTTTATACAAAGACAGTTGGACTGTAACTATATTTACGACGAGTACTGGTATTCTGCAACTAAAAATGGCGCCGTGACTGTCATTCGAAATTCTCTTAAGTCTCTTTATATATAGATCGGGTTCTAGGATGTTTTTACGAGTCAAAGTTCATGACAAAAATTTAACTTACAATACAGGTGCTCGGTAACTATTAAAATATATATCATTTGCTAATTTTAATTAAGTTTTAACTATGCGAACAAATTAAAATATTAGGATTTGAGAATATCTGCTCTAAATTCTGGCTATAAGCAAATACAATTTTGCAAACATAATGTTTACAAAGTTTATTGTGTCTAAAATTGAATTTAAAAATTGTTAATTAAGTTATTAAAACCTCGTCATAATTGAACAAAATATGCTCATGGTTCATTTGTGTTCATTTTTATAAGGCTTTAAGGACAAACGCCATGTTTTCGTGTCAAGCTTCCGGCCAAATGATTCAGAAGCTCAATTGTAGCATCAGGCGTTTCTACACAAAACCTTATAAAATTAATATAAATAAATCAAGAACATATTTTGTTAAATTGTGAGGAGGTTATAAAATGTTAATCAGTAATGTTAAATAAAATTTTAGACATAGCAAACTTTGTAAACATTACACTTGCAAAATTGTCTTTGCTTGTAGCCAGAATTTAGAGCAGACATTCTAAATTCCTGAAATTTAAATTTCTTCCTATATTTAAAACTTAATTCAAATCAGCTAATAAAATTATTTATATTTTATTGATAGTCACCAGGCACCTGTACCGTAAGTTAAACTTTTGCTGTTTATATTGTCTAAAAATTTTAAAATTTTGCCAAGCAGACACTACAAAAAAATGTTGCTTATTATTGTAATACTATAATTGTTCAACAAATTACTACGTAGCTTTCCTTTCACTGAATGAAAATTGGCTGCAAGACGTTTTTGAAGGAATGATTATTCCGCGTGAAATGAATCAGCATTCTACAAGCCGACTACACATTTCCTTTCCTAGTGGATTGCGTGACCAGAGATATATCTGGAATTGGCCGCCTCATTTTTTCCCTCCCGAGAAGGAGAAATGTTCCGTGTTATGAAACCTGACGGGCGGAAGATTTAAACGCACAGTATGCGCGGCTCGTACTTGAGGTTGGCAGGCCATAAAGGGTCGAAAATATTTTGTCGAAGACTAAAAGATAAGGCGTGTTCCCCAGCACCTCATTTCCTACACCTTACCTGGCGAGGTTTTACGGTGCGCAAGTCGGCCTCGGTATCAGTTAATATCCGTCCATAAACCCGCTTTGCTGTAACGATATTAACGCGTTTATGCAGCAGAACGCCTATCGCCGAATTCAAGGCAGTTCCCACGAACAACGTAAATTCCTTTTAAGATATTGCTTGCTATTGTACTCTAGCAAGTCCCTAGGGAATAAATTTGCTGATACAAGATATTTGAATGACGTAATACCCCATTACGTGAGGGTATTCGCTTTCCACAAAAGCAATCTGGGTCTGATTTCCGGCGGAGCAGACACGCATTTCAGTTGTGGCAACCGTGTGTACTATTACGTAGGTCGGTGGACTTTCTCAGGTATTTTCTATCCCCTTCGTCCCTTTATTACAGCACTGTCCCATATTATCGTACCATCTCTACGCTGCGTTAAGTGCGTAAGAACTATTTCACAGCGTTATGTAGTATATTCTATAACCCTTACAGAACATGGTTTTCCTGTATTCTGCTCAACAATATTTGTGGGTGTGTGTATTGTAACATACACGTTTTCACGCAATGTTACAGTTTTGTATGTGCCATGCACTATAAATGGTTTTATAAAAACTTTCATTATTCCTGGCCCTGATGCACCGAACAATTAACGTATAAAGACATGTAAACGATTGTTTTGTTTTAGTTACTTTTGAAAGATTCCTTTTTAATTTTGTACAACAGTTGAAATACTATTTTAATTTAACTGCGGGAACAAAGCAGTGGGCTCAGTATAACTACACTTAAATATGATGTCACGTGACCCAATAATGTTTACCTGCCGGTTTGGAAACGTGTTTTTTACAAGCTCATAGCAGTAATCAGATTCTGTTTAATAACACGTAGGAAAACAATAGAAAAACAGAAGAGCTGGAGAAAATCGAAGAAAGAACATTCTATGTTTCGGAGAAGGTAGGCGCAACGACTATGGAAATACGACGTACATCGTCGAGAAAATCGACGATAAAAGTTTAGGCCTGATTTGAAACATAAAATTACAATTACCCTAGACGACGAGTTTAACTTCATAACTTCATCAAGTCGGACGTAGTGAAGGAAGGGCTTGTGTAGAAGAAGTTACTGTCTTCCTAACAGTTTTTTCCGGAATCGCCTATGGAAAGATATTATCACTGAGAGTGTCGTCTATAGATTCGACGATTGCTGTACTAGTCCAGGTGCGGGATTCGTCTGGATGAGAGTAAAGGTGATTCCCGACTTCAGCTAAGCTGAGTTTGAGGTCCAGCAACTTTGGCTCTGAAGGAAGTGGCAAGATTGGTAACGTTATACAATACCATACGTATTACGCCGTGTGTAGAGACAATCAGTTGGCTTTATAAATCATTTAGACGCGAAATTTAAATAATGTCTTACTTGAACAAAAGTTGTATAAATTCCTCTCACAATTAATAAGCGTGTACTTTTTATTACCTACGTAAAGACACTGTTGATTAAGTTATTTCGGTCTTGAGTTAGCCGAAGATAGCTGGAAAATGATAACGTTTAATGACTTGTCCAGATAAATGTACAAATTTACATACTTACTTTTACAACTAAGACTTTTATTGTACGTTTGCCCACATTGCACTTTTTGGTTGACAGTCAGGTAGTTGCTGGACAATTTTTTGTATTGCTTCAATAGTACGTCTGATGACTACATTGAGATACAATACATTATTTCCTATATTATTTTGAGTTCTCAGTATTAAATTTTCTTTTGAAAACACGAGCAATTCAACTGTCTTTTCTTATCATATAATTAACTACCATTACACTAAAGTACTTTTAATTACTGCTTGTTCTTTTCCATCTTAATTATAACTTCTGTCGTTTCCAATGATACATGACTGAATTCGGTTTACTTCTTTGTTTATAGAAAATACATACTATACATACGTATATTTGTGTGTGTACGTGTGTATATACATATATACACACACACAACACGGAGTAAGTTTCCTCATACATACCGTTTACAGTTATTATTTTATGTATATTATGTCGAGTAAACCTGGAGTCATGTTTGCAATGCTCGACATTTGAACCTGCGCTCATGATATACGTGTCAGAACAGCAGAAGTAAGGTATACGTAGCGGATGACTGGTCACAAAACCTCATCGCAGAATATTTAGTCACTTATATTTTCGTCTCCAATTTAGCACAAGATTCGCACGGCATTCTCATTACGCGGCAGTTCTGGGCAGCCTTTATGCACACAGGTAGGTTACTGCAGAAACATAAAACTAAAACATTAAGATAAATATTCAGTCGGCACTGTATAAAAATGTATGTGTGTGTATATATATATATGTATATATATATATATATGTATATGTATATATATATATATGTATATATATATATATATATATATATATAGAGAGAGAGAGAGAGCGACAACAAACCAAAGTAGTAATATTTCCAATTGTTTTTCAAGAAAAAAAAGTGCCAGATCATTTAGTTTATCACGAATTAGTGTACTTTCAATTAATTTTTAACAGGGATATCAACCATTTTTATAGTACGTTATTCAAGCTTCAGCATCCAATGTTACAAGTTTTACCAAGATTATTGAAAAATGTATAGCAATTGTTTAATCGAATTTTGTTCATATGTCATTTGGAGCACGTGAACATGAAACTGTACACTGTAATATAGTATTCTGCTTTGTACAGATGGCCTTATAACTTAAACATTAATATCATTTCCTTGCAATTGGTTTGAACAAAATAATCGTCACTATATATCACCAGTTATCATACGAGTACTTGCGCTCGGTGAACATTCACAAGAGAAAAGTTTGCTACAGGTCACTAATCAGGGATCATTAAGAGTAAAATAACACAGGCAAGGAACATTTATTTCGTAACATTTTCCTAGGAAGAAGAGAGTGGTGTTTAAATTAATGTAAATGCTTAGAGAAATTCTAGTAGCAATGGATGAACCACACATGACTGTCTACCCACGGTTCGTATTTGCTTGTTTCCAAGAATAGTAGTATGATAGTCGCAGGATCTCGTTTTGGAATCTGCGACCTCTCGTACGCCGGGGTCTTCAGACTCCTGAGGTAAACATGACCGGTAAACCGAAACGAGCACTTTTCCGAGCTGAAATGCCATCCGGCCGAATTTAATTTCATGGGCAGTTTGTGCAGGATGGTGCACGAGGCTCTACGATGCGCCCTTAGTATTATCTTCACTGTCCTACCATCCTCAGCAACAAGAGCAAGTTCAACCTCTGTATAGTGCAGCTACAGTGCAAGGAAATGAAACCAGGGCCGTTCGTTCCACTCATACAGTTTTTTCTCGCTCGTTCTCTTTAGTGCTTGTGCATCAGGCAGAGAGTAATGGCCTTCTCGACTTGTTCGCTTGGAAGAGCATTCTTGGAGAATCTGGTACGTTGTGTATTGAATGTCCCTCAAGTTGCTCCTTGAATCTTCGAATATGCTGTGAAGGGGTGGATACAGCTCTGGATCCTGAGGGGGGGGGAGGTTGCCTTAAAACATATCCATACCCACACCTCAAGCCAAAAACGAGATGTATCGGGTTTATATCCCGGAAAAATTAGGATTTAAGGGGGCAAAATAAGTTTACAAACTAAGACAAATGAAATATTTCCTTCAAGAAATGGTAATAGTTTTAAGAAAAATGTATGCTTTAAAAGCGAAAAATTTAAGTAAATTTTTAAGCTTCTGCATCCATATTTTTGCAACAACTGATTGTGAAATTAATGCTGTGTTGTCTTTCGTACAGATCGAGGAAAAAATATGAGGCAATCTTTTCAATATTTTATGTAGATAACAATCTCGTGCAAAGAAGACGAAACGTCAAAATTTGGTTCATATATGATAATTGTAAAAAATTGTTACTCCAGATCATGTTAAATACTGATATAGATTAAATAAAAATAATACTTGGACAATCTTATTTTAGTTTAATTGCAAGTACTGTAAAGTGAGCAATTAACAGAGAGCAGAAATATTCGCTGGTTCACTGACTTGTAGGCTAACATACAAAAATATTTGTTCACCCAAGCAGATAACAGCTGTTCATTTGCTGGTCGTTGACACAGTGCTACCACGTGGTTTGCCGTGCATTTAGCCGCTTGTTTATCATTCTCTCAGCGCTCTCCAGGACGTGTAAATAGAGTCTAGAGCCAATGGACGACTAGAGGTAGGGCAGACCTTTTATGTTACAAAACTGTCTGAGGCGCTGTAGTCTGTTGTGGGAGACAAATAGTAAGCAAGCCATACTAAAGGAGTTGACGGGGACAAAAACTTTGAAAATGTTATAAGCAAGCTTAAGACCATGATCCTCATTTATGTTGCTTTTAGGATAATATATATATATATTTCTTAAACGAGAGCAGATATCGAATAACTGTTTCACTGTTTGGTTAAGAATTGTTTTTATTATGCAATCACATTTTTTCTAAACAATACATTATGTAGATTTGGTTAATTTGTTCATTAATGAGAAATTTCTTAATTGTATAATTAGCTGAAACCATTGTGTGTTATTTTGATTTGGAAGTAAATAAGTGTTAACATGTTACACATGGTTTTAACAAAATTGTGAAACAGGTTTTGGATATCTGCTCTCATTTAGGATTTTAAAACATAACTCTCGTAAAATAAGGGGAAATTACGGATCATGGCCTTAATATTAGCTGTGATTTTATAAATGTTGGTGCTCTAGGTAGTCAAAGGCTTCAAAGAACGTTATACCCTATTGTAGCTGTATATTTTAAAAGCGTATGGACAGCTACAAATGACAGAGATGTGTTCATCAAAACATTTTGGATGTTCACTGGCTTCTTACTTATACAACGTCAACACACGCGCAAAATACTGGTGCTGTTGTTGATTATAATTCCAGTTTTCTTATTTAACAGCCACTTTTTCAATATAAAATCATAAGTTTAACAAATATAATATCCCGTTGATTATAAAGGTTATGCTAAATACTGCAATAAAGACCCGTGCTAAATATACACTGCAGAGATATCAGACGTCAAGAAAACATTGTAAACTATGTTTATGATTAAATATCAATAAAAAAACCGACATTGCTAACATTTTTTATTAACCCCCGACGCAAAAAGAGGCGTGTTATAAGTTTGAAGTGTCTGTCTGGGTATCTGTGTGTCTGTCTGTGGCATCGTAGCTCATAAACGAACGAACTTATTTTCATTTAGTATTTTTGTTCGAAAAGTGACTTGACCGTGAGTGTTCTTAGCTATTATTTAAGGAAATCTGTTCAGCCGTTTAAAGATCATCAGCTCTTTTCTAGTTTTTTTTTTTTTTTGTGAATGTAAGCAATTCTACTGGTCTGATCGAGTCGAAATTTGTGAGTCGGTTGGTTTTTTATTTTTAGTTTGTCGTAACTTGGGCTCACATTGTTTAAAATGCTCATTAGATAAAACTTAACTGCTGCGGCCATGGAGGTAAACATATAATCAGAGCCGTAAAAAAAAAATATACCCCTATAACGTTATCAAATTACGAATAAAACAATGTTGCCAATTTTTTTATGGAAAGTATCTATGGCTCATTGCAAAAATCTGCATGCAGATATGCTATTTTAGTTTACTCCAAAATAATGAAGTTGGCAAAATTGTTCAGGGCAACTAGAAATAGCAAACACAAATCCCTATGGCAGCGAAATTTGTTTCCCACAACACGCTTGACGTCAGAGCTGTATTCTGTGCGTCAGAGGGCGTTTATCTCTAATCGACATTCGTACACAGTGAAAGTGACAGCATTGAATACAGAGGAGTTTTCTGGCACCAAATAAGATGCGAATTTTTATAGTTGCTATTAGTTAACTACACGCATTGGAAAATAGTTGCACGGAAAACAGCATATTTGTAATATATGTGCAGGTGTAAATAATCCAAAAGAGAGTTAGACATAAAATTTACAACTAAGTATCAACGATTTGTATCTAGATGTAAAGTTGCATAAATGTTCAATTTAGCGAACTAAATGTTATTGAATATTTTGAAAATGGTGTAGTTTGAACTCAACCTGAATACGAACCAGAAACACACACATGTTCACCTATACACAAAGAAAACGGTTGAAAATTATTCTGTTAATTAATATTTTTATGCTATAATAAACAAATTATTGAGCTAAAAATTTGAATAAAATTAATTTTTATTGTAACGACTCTCATTTACTGAAAGTCTATGTATGTTCTGTGTGTGTGTTTATGTTTGAGTGTGTTTGTATGATTGTGTGTAGGCCTACTTTAATGTATGTGTGTATCTTCAGTCGTGTCTGTGCACGATTAACAAATGCTTATGTTGAAAGGTTAGTCATCGTATTTGTAAAATGGCTCATACAGTTCCGCAACAGGCATTGAACAAATTTGATAACAAACGGAATCTGTGTTTATCCTGGCATTTTCACGTTTCTACACACACTTTCGGCAATATGCCTGATGGCATTCAATTAATTCCGCTTCTAAATCAAGCAAACATTGCCGCGATGAACCACAAACATTTTATCAGTAACGAGCAGTGTAAATAAACAATTATTCCCTTCCGCTGAGAGCTAATGTAGCGTTTTTGTAAAATTAGATGAATCTCAGCGGTATTGCTGTCCCAAAATCTATCATGTGTAAAATCATATTTTCAGAATTCTTCCAACAATACTAATTTTAATTTAGAAACAGGCAGCGCAGTAGAAATAATTAACTTAATATAAATTATATTTTGTGGTAATAACTGGTATGCATAATGGCTACAGTGTACAAAAATACTGATCTGTAAACTTCCACCAAAAATATTCAATGTTGGTTCTTGAAGATATTAGTAAAGTCTTTAAAATAAAAGTTCTTCGAGAATGAGATACGTGCAAGCAAACTAAACTTATTTTTATTTGAAACTTATAAATGCATTGCTTCGATGCACTGCACTCACTGGTAGTCTTATATCAGACTTACTTCACGATAACTGCTTTAAGTGCAAACTCTACTGAAAATATTTTGTTCTTACGAAAATCTCTGCTGTTATTCAAAATCACTGAACTTAAAATACTTCAAAATAAAAGAAGGATCTTGTAGGGAACCTGTGTTTACGTCATGAGTATACACAAATTATTTATTTACCTTGGTAAATATTATATTGAAAAACGTGTTTGAAATAAATCTGTTTTCATCTAAAAATTGTGTAACGGTATTGAAGAAAGCAGTTTTGATCTTTAGGAGTTTTTTTCTCAAATATTCGATGGTATTGGTTGCCAATGTTTCTCTGAAAATAAGTATCATTATATTTGGTTATTTCCAGTATATTTAGGTAACTTACAGGACATCATTACGTATAATTCTGTAGTCAATTTTTTAAATGTCACAAGAAAATGTGGCTAATGCAGAATGTCTGCAAATTATCACTATAATTTCAACTGTAAATAAAAAAATAACGGAAGGTGTTTGTTGCATGTGAAAGCATACCTCCTAATGATTTATATGATTTTTTTTATTCTCAATGTTAACATTTTAAATTCTGATGTGATCTTACAACAAGGTGGGGCACCTATCCACTAGGGTTTGGCTATGCAAGACTTCCTGATCCAGCAGTTTACTGGACGTAGGATTGGCAGAGACGGCCTAATTCCTTGGCGCCCTCGTTCGCCGGATACCACACCGCTCGACTTCTTCTCATGGGTCTATGTTAAGGACATAGTGTACGAGACGCCTGTTGCCAATTCGGCAGTATTAAAACAGAGGATTACTGCTGCCGTTGAGACTTTCAATGAGGGTATGCTCACTCGGACACAGCAGGAATAGTATCATTTTGGTGTGCTACAGGCAACAAAGGGTGCACGTGTTGAAGTCTATTAAATTTTGTATAACAATTTGGTATCTGCTAATCCACGTTCAGCAAACCGCATTATTCTATCACCTTTCTTTTTTAAAATTTATATTTGAAGTTGTAGTGATAATTTGTGGTCAGCCTGTATTTTATTACTTGCATTAGTAAGCACAATTTCCATAACTTGTAGTGGCGTTTGACGTTTACTGAGCTTAAATGTATTCATTACAAAACTATTTAAAATTACTATTTCACGTGTTGCAACAAAGTACAAAAAAATGACATTCGTACATTTCTTTACGCAATATACAGACGCTTTAGACGGTAAGTTAATAGATCCGACTGTAAGGAAATAGACAGCCATCCTTAATGTAAGTCATTTCAGATAAATTAAGTCAGACCTTCTAAAAAGAATAATATAAAGTTTGTTGAATAGATACAATTTAATATTTTATGCACCTCAAATCAATTAGAATGGGTGAGATGAAGAAGGTAACAATTCCACTTCGGCACATTTTCGGATTAGTGGAATTAAACTGTTTTGTTACTACACTATAAGTTGAATGGAAAAACTTACAATTAGACATTGGTTTGTTAGGACTTAAGCATTGAAAATTAACTGAAAAACATAAAACGTACTACGTATACAAAGTTATTTGCATTCAAATTTGAAGGGATATTTTCCTTTTTAATCTCAATGAAAACTGTATGTAAATTATAGTTATATCGTACTTCAATGTACCCTTATACTTTGAAGTTCGATAAAACTGTAATTTACGTACTGTTTTCATAAAGCAGGTGCATTAAATTACAAGAATAGTATGGGATATTCCATCATACCTACAACGTACTTATCAAAAATTTACACCGTTCATGTTGTACATTCACAATACAATATACTATGTAAAGAAAATAAACACTACTACAGCGACTTTTGTGGTGAATAGCCAATCATGCCATAACGCTGAGGTTAAGAATGGAATTATTACCTTTTAAAAACATATTTCAAAAGACAACGTTTTATAGTGGTGTAAGGAAACATGGCATCTCTTCTTTCTTTATCTCATTCAATGAAGCTACAGACAAAGTACAACTTGGCTATCTCAGTTAATTTTCGGTAATATGTAGAATGTTATCCTTTTTCCCCCTCCCCCTTTCAATAATATGTGTAAACAGAACTAACGTATCTGAAATACTGGTCTCGAAAATTAAGCCATCTGATAAAATATAATAATAGCGTATAGGTAGGAGACCTGCGAAATCCGCATTATTATGAGACGTTAGTCTGAACTCCAAGTTCCTATGTTCTCGTCTGACTGTAGCTGTTGGCAGATAATTAGTATGGCGTTCCTTATAGATTATTTTCAACCAATGACATACGGTCAATTGTAAAATGCCCATTGTCTTGCAATGCAGGCACACAAAGCATTCACGCCCGTAGCTAGCAACTTCACTGAGTGTCTTAAGGTCAGTATAGGTCGTTGAGTTCTAGCCTGTCACCATATCGATGGCCCAGGCCAAAATGGAAACAACTACACATTTCCAGTTTAGAGTAAAGTGCATATAGAAATAGCTCCGTTTCTCCAAAAAAAAATGGTTATTTATCATATTTGGTTGGAGTTAATTTGAAGCGAAAGTACACAGGTAATTGATGAAAGTAATTAAAATGTTTATAATCCGTCTTTGCTGACATTATCACACTTTAAATTTAAAGAAATACAATTTCTAGAACTTTACTGGCAATCACAATAAAGTGCCACGTTATTGAAACAAGTGAATTTATGTGTTGTTTATGTTTTCAACTGGGAAGAGTGCACTTCTGTCTATGTATTGGTGAGTTTAACTCTAAAATGGAATTTTTTTAATTGTTTCCCTTTTGAACTGGGTCATCGATATAGTAAAGTGACAATTGGAATTGGGAAGGGTGCCCAAGTTCAGGGGTATCACAGTCACGAGAGTATACCTCTGACTGAGATCCTGAAGGACGACAAAATGAAGTAACAGAATGTTAAGGGCTGCGGAAGCAGGAGAATCCCGAGAACACCCTCTGGTCGACAGCAAAGTCATCGAGATCTGACCTCGCTGGAAATCAAACCCGGATCGCCTTGAATGGAGGGGAGTTATCTGCCACGATCCCATAGTCTTTCTTATTAGCTTGTCTTGTATTAATGAAATATTGCCAGTATTATCTACAAACGCATTAGGTGGTCAGGTATTGTTAGTTGTACATGTAAAACACAGTACATTTATGTAACTGTGAGTATTATTGTTTCAATTAAGCATACAGCAAAGCTTATGGGTATTTTACCAACGAAATAAAATATCTTACTATACTAATATCGGCAATAATCTTGACAGATGTACGTCGTATTTCACTTGCTCCCAAACTACTTGGAATGATGGCCAGCAGAAAACAGAACAATAAATACACATCTATTCTATGATATTTTCACTTGATGTCATAAGGATTACTCATTTATTGGAATCCAGTCGATTATTCCACGCCTCTAGGTGTGCATGTGAATCATGTAGCCCTTTCAAACCCATGCTTCGAAATACGAGTTGCCAATATTGATGTAGAAGATATTTGACGGAATTGCTTCTTTTTCATACAAACATACCGTTGGAAAAAGTAGCACCAAAGATTTCGGTTTTTTTGTTAACCTATTAGTTCCTAGGACAGAGAGCATCTTGGAAATTTCCAGATGGTGTAACGTTTCACTTTAACTCCCTAGAAAACATGTAATGCCGAATGCGTTATCTTAGAAATGCGCTCAGGTAATTTGTCCAAATTTCGTATTATTTAGTGCAAGCAGTAACATATCAGTTGTTGGTAAAAGAGTTATTCTCTTGACATTTATAGTTTGCTTTCAAATTAGGTAAACAATAGAACAAATACCTTACTTGAGAGGAAGCCATGTTTTCGTGACAAGCTTCTGGCCAAATCTGATTCAAGAGCTCAATTGTAGAGGTTTCTTGTGCCGACAATAACAACCAAACATCACAGTTCAGTACTTATGTAGTATTAAATTTAGTTAACGTTGCCGCTTCTAAAAACTATTAATAGTCTTATTGTCTGTGATTAAACAACAATAAATACGCTTAAAAGTAAAAGGTTTGTTAATGTGGAAACCAAATAATCATTATGAACTTTAAATATGATTTATTGTTATCGATACTGTATGAAATATTGTGACAAACCAACTCAACATACATAAAAAAAATGTGTACGTAATGTTACAGAAACATTTTTTACGTGAGTGTATTTCTTATTGAACCTTGGTCCGATTTTTCCAACAAAATAAAAACTACTGTATTTGTGAAATAATCAAAGCTATTAGCAGTTGATTTCTCGCTTTAAAGCATGTCCGTGCATAAAACGCAAAACTAAAAATGTTTAAAAAAGTCAGCATCATACTTTTGTAGCTTTGATATACTTTAGACAACATGTTAGACAGTGTTTTTGTTACAAAATATATTTTAACATTATTTTATTTGTTACAGCCAGGAAAAATTCGCAGGTTTACTGTCTTGTGTACTAGCCTTAAATAATACAGGTTTATCCAAGCCAACAACTGTTCATTGGCTGCTCGCTGACACAGTAGTACCATGTGATAGGGCTTGCATTTTGTTTCATCTTTGTAATTGGCTATACGCCCTCCAGGAAGAGTCAAATAATTCAAGCGAAATATACACGATGTTACAATTATTTGACTTATAGCTTGTGCCTATAAGAAATCACAAATGTTTCAGGTCCCAAATTAAGGTCATTAAAATTGAACGTAGAATTTTGAATATTACGCAAAACCAAAATGCATAAACACGACAAATAAACGTTACATTCAATATATTTTAAAAATAGGATGCTTCTAAGAAAGAAACAGTGAAATCCGTTTTAGTGTGTTATAACAACATGTACACTTAAAGAACACTATAAAGGCATTATTAAACATTTATTTGGCTTACTTCACAATAATTTCGTATGACGTATCATTACATAATACTATTTTAACATTTTTCTTTTTTTATTATTGTAGCATCTTATGTGTTATAGTAATCTGCAATTTCATATGCGTTATAACAATCTGTTTACTTCTTTATATTTGTAACAAGTTGTGTTCTGTATTTATATGATTATGGTAGAGTGTAAGATAAGGTTAAATGCCTTAACTTCGCCATTTTAAATAAATGCATTTAATAAATAAACAAATTCTCTTAAATAAATTTGAAGCTATTATTTATCAACAGCACACGGATAAGTTCAAATATCATATTTAGTTTCTCTGAGTAACCAGTCATTTGTTTTATACCTGCCAATTAATATAGTTTAATTAATTTTTGGTCTGTATTGAATTAAAAATATTTTATTCTCGACGCAGAGTTAACGCACTGAAAACTCCCGTGCCCCTGCAGTTCACAGGTCGGCAACCTGCCACGCCGAACGGTCGCACGCGCAGCATACTCGTGTCCAGTTTAGGGGCTTGGGGAAAGGGTGTTGCATTATGTGACGCCACACACACTACATTAAGTTAACACGCGACTGTGTAGCTCCGCTTGGACAGCGTGAGGGCAACCTGACTGTTGACGCTCTTTATTGCCGCCACAAACATTCTACAGCGCTTACAGGATTACACAATGCTAGAAAAAAAATAACTGCCCCCAGTATTTTTCTCCAAGCGCGTTGGCTGCACACAAACACTCTTCGTGGTTCCTGTCAAGGCAAAAATAATAACATCACTACTTGCTTTGAACATAACATTTTGGCATTCAGAAAGAGGTGTCACAATTAATTAACATTAAAAATAACAGAGAATTAACTGTTTTCCTTATCGTTGGTATCTGCATGTGGGATATCGACAGCCAATCTCCAGGCTACAATATCCAAGTAAGCCAACCCTAACGCTTAAAAGCCTGTGAAACGGTGTAATGGGGTGTAGTATAAATTACGCAATGGCATTTATTGTTGTCAAATATGAATATTTTGTACGGTTACATTAGAATTCCTGATGTAAGAAAAACTATCTGAGAAAAATAATAAATCCTACACATTTACAAAACTTTCTCTTCAATTCTATTTTAATGAATTTGTCCAGCTCTTAAATAATAAAATACTCTTGGGCGAACATGTAGAAAATTTCGAGATTAGTGCCCGTTTGAGGAAAATTACTAACTCATGTTTACAATCCTAAAATTTTAGCTCGATCAATTATCAAGCGAGGGTTTTTACTAGTAAGTTACTTGTAACACCTATCTCGCTCTTATTGACCGGCTGGGCGCATGTTTGATTCCAAACACCTACGAAAAGCAGTGAATGGTTTCTGGTCCGACGCAAGCGATTTTAAGATGTCGTGGAATTTATTTCCCCAGCGGTAGCATGCGCTATCACAGCGAAGATCATGCGCTATCACAGCGAAGATCATGCGCTCTTCCCTCCCCCATCCCTACTGTGACAGGAAGTTTACATACGACGATTCTTCAGCAGGGGAAGCACCTCAAAGATTGGTTTCACCACCTCTACCACCCAACCTCATTTACCTTCTCCTCTCCCTCCTACTGAGTCATCGATTGCCGAAGAGGCAAATTGCATTTTCGAGGCAATTTTCGTGCCCGCCACAACATTTCACCCGCCAAACTCCGCGGCAGTCCTTCCTAGTGCTTACTCCCCAACCTGCCTCATGAGAAGGAGGGGGAGGAGAGAATGAGAGAAAGAGAGAGAGGTGGGGATGAAGCGTGGGGCTGCCTTCCTGCAGTATACCCCCCCCCCTTTTTCCCTTCACACGAGAAAATCTTCTTAGCCCAATCCTCATTACCAGCCGTCCTTTTTTTTTTCCTGAGCTGTCCCTTCCACTTCCTCTCCGTTACTTCCGCTCCTGGCAAGAAAATAAAGAAATATTACGTGACGGAGAGACGAAATCAGCCTGAGGAATAGTTTACCCTGGAAAAATATTCGATTTATCCACTGAAACAGTTTGCTAAATTTATAAGTACTTGTAAAGAGCTATTTCACACTGTCAAGAAGGAAGTGAAAATTTTTGTATAAATACACACAGACACCTTACCGAGCATACATGTGAGTATGGATATGTATATTCATGTGTTCGTGAGTGGTATACTATGTGTCAAACGTTTTGTGGAAATTTTTCACCAACTTATGAGCAATCACTGGTAGACTATTATCATGCAATGTGTGTCAAAATGCAGTAAGAAATATGCAGTATGCATCGCACAATGGATACGTTAGGCTCATTTTAGTACTAAAAATATGGACTGACAAAACAAAAAACATCTAAAACATGTTGAGACAATTGTAGCGTCAAATTTAACTGAAGTTTTCCGAAACAGAGCTTACAATCAAATATGCCACTACTTTGGTGATCCCTGCGTGTTACCATAGTTATAAATGTTAACTTGTTATAAATTAATTGTTACATGTCAAACAAGTACTTGCGTAGTTCATGAAGTAACGGCTGTATAAGTTTGCAAGTAATGCTTCGCATTTTTTAGTTTCTTCAAGAAATTTTTGTGCTTAGTTTTTTTTTTTTTTGCGTAAATGTTGTTGGCCCTTATATTCTGGACTATATAGTAAAATTAAAATTAATAAGA
Source organism: Medauroidea extradentata (assembly GCA_003012365.1). Lineage (NCBI taxonomy): Eukaryota > Metazoa > Arthropoda > Insecta > Phasmatodea > Phasmatidae > Medauroidea > Medauroidea extradentata. The sequence goes on along the minus strand of PNEQ01117479.1, from coordinate 15,568 downwards.
TATAACAGGGATATGGAAAGGTCAACAAAAATCTTAAACATATTGTGTAGTAGCTAAACACGTAAATGTGCTCCGCCTAATAAATATATGTTCTTAAATGTACAAGGGCAATAACTCATGAAACTACGATATCAGTTATTAAAATGTTTTAATTAACAATTTTTCTCAGCAATGTGATAGTACTGTAACATATTGGAAGTAAATTTTCTACGTCCATGCCAGTGTAGTTTAAACTTAGCTAATTAAAACTTCCGTAATTCTTGGAAAAAATGTGAATTTTTCAAAGGTCAAGGATTGGCACGACACCCATATTAATTTCAAAGTACTTCTCAAAGGAACATTTTACGTTGATTGTAAACAAATTTTAATTTAAAATTACGATACTTATTTAAATTAAAATCATTAGAAATTTATAGAGTTAAGCGTGCTGTTCACCTCAGATTTAAAAGTATTTTTTATTTTTATATTTGTACCAGATATTTTATTCTTATTTTAGACATACATTTTCATTAGATCTTCCTCTTAGGAAATATTTGTATATCTTTATTTTATGAGTAATGCTAATGAGTCGTAAACGTCAAAATTTGCACTTTACGGTTTTATGCACGCCACTAAACCCAACTGACATATCTAGCCGAAAAAATTCACAATGTATAACTTTTTGTAGGAATATGATTTGTCATATGTAAAACAAGAAATAAAAATGTTTTATATTTCATAAAAAATTCGAATTTTAAAATGAAATTTTAAAAATTTCAACAATTTTTTAAAAATACAAATGATATGTAGATATATTTTTATATGTATCAAATCACAGCCTACAAAATTGTTATCCACTGTGATATTTCGATTTTTTATGTCGGTTGGTTTAGTAGTGTGCATAAAACCGTAAAGTGCAAATTTTGACGTTTACGACTCATTACACAAAAACTATAAGAGGTACAAAAATTTCCTAAGAGGAAGATTTAGTCACAATTTATGTCTAAAATAAGAAAAAAATATCTGGTACAAATATAAAAATAATAAAGACATTGAGAATTGGGACTAACCGCTCCTTAATACTTAATACTCTCCTTTTTTACAATTTCACATATGTGAAATGTATGTATTTCACGTCGAATGCGGTTCTTATGTAAGAGTGTGTCTGGATCACAAAAATGCTTGTATATATGATTTAATGAATGCTATTATAGCAGGACTTTTTCTACGCAATTTTTTAATTTAAGTTCACAGCCAAATTAAAAATATACTTAGCAGCCACTTATGAGGTACTTAACTGTGCTGAATAAAATATAGTTTTCTTATAAACATTACACGTCTCAAAAACGCATTATAACGTGCGCGTGCTAAGAAAATAATAACTGAAAATCCAGGCATAAAATAAACGTAACTTAATTTTATTTAACAGCTAAAGAATGCTCTCTACGAATCCTTGCACAACATCTGAAATAATGTCCAATTCAGTAAATACGTACATGTTTAAGTCAATGTGATTTTATTAACAATTATCGTGATTTATAGTAACATTAATTTTTAAATTTATTTTGCTCGTATTTGATTCAGTATAGTTAGATTGTTACATTGAGTTTCACATTGTCTAGCAAGCACCACAGTTAATTTCAGCGTTGTCATTCTAAATTGCGAAACTTAGATTATACTTTTAAGTGTTGGCAGAGAAAAAATTTGTATGCTCATTCCTACAAGTAAATTTACTATCATTACTGATTCTTGTTTCTATATGAATTAATTTTCCTATTGCGTGAATAAGTAAGACTCATGCCACTGGTAAAATAAACTCAACGACTATCTTAAAAATTAATATTTGATTTCAGAAATGTTAACGCCAAATGTGTAATTAGGAACAAGTTGTACCCGTAGCACGTCGTCAACTAGTAAAGCAATCAACGTTATAAACAGTATGTTATTATTATGCAAATCCTGCCACATTTATTTGCAGAACACTGTTTTTTTATGTACAGCCACGTAGTAGATAGGTTTTTTTTGTTTCTAGTTAACTTTAACAATTTTATTTTAAAGCAAGTCAGTTCCATTATTTTGCATTTACAACACGTTACGAAATCGTAACATAATGGATGTATAAATATTGATTATTTAATGTCAGTAACTGGGGAAGAACAAATGCTATAAAACCATTGGTAGCAAAACAGAAAATACTAAAAACCACATAAAAAAAGTGTTCGGTGTCGGAGGATATACGTTTTCCTTACTGAAATGTTTTAACAAATTTTAAATATTACGATCCTATTGAAGGAGAAGGGTATACGATTTGTTACAGAATCCATTTCGAACATATTTTGTACTAATTAAATTTGAATTAGATATTTTTATAAAATACGTATTCAAATATCTGGAAAATTATTTCTCTCGATTTTGCCACTTTGTCACAAAGGAGATCTGAATTTTAATTTCTGTAGTGGTAACGAATATAATAATTTAGGTTTATTAAATCAATTGCAAACACGGTGAAAAGTATACAATACACTGAGTGAAATCCGTATTTTTAATTTTCTTCATTAATTGCTATTGAACTATTAAATGTCAGAATTTTTTTCAGTTAAGTATATCAATGTTTATCCATGTTTGTTTTTAAGTATACAATTATTTTCATAAAGTTTTAAAGCGTAGTATAATTTAAGTTGCTTCTAATGTAACATTTGCATTCGTATTTTTACGATATTTTGAAATTATGCTATCATTTAAGTTTCAAATTTATCTATGCAGAAATGATTTTCTTATATTTAGTGATGTTTCACTGACGTGAAATAAAAGCCAATAAGAAATTAATCCTCGACCAAAACATTTAGTACTTCAGTTACATCACGAATTTATTGATAAATGAATTTTTCAACTACATATTATACAGATTTTTGTAGATTACAAAGAAAAGTTTACATTTTTACATGGCGTTGTAGGAGAAAATATGCATTATGCAAAAATACTGCACAGTTTTAAAGAAGAAACCCCAAATGTTAATGTACCGGCAATAGGATAGAAATAAAAGTCGGTGCCTGTGTACCAATGACAGCGTCATCATGTTTACTTAAAATGTGACACATGACAAACTATACCTAATGCCTTGAGTTTACTTTACCGTTTAATGTTTCATCGACAGGAATGTCATTAGAACAGGATATATTTTATAAAACAGTTATTAATAAAAGATAATTGGCCATATTCTAAGGCAAGGATGTTTCCACGCGTTTGCCTCAAGTGATTATAAAATAAAAATAATAAAAAAAAACTTTGAAAATGTGTACCGAAATGGCTGAACCAGGAATCAAATACTTACCGCGTAAATCAGGGTGAGATTATGGCAAGTGGGGATGATATTGTGACAGCCGAATGATACATAAAATTCCATATACATTTTTTTATTATTGTGTTCTTTTTTAACAGGCTTGGTTAATCCTTCTGGACTAAAACAATGTAAGTATGCATTTTTAATAACCCTAGACAAACATATAACCTAGGATGTCACAATCTCACCCGCTTGCCATAAACTCACCCCGTTTTACGGTATCTTTCCAAACGCAAGTCTGCTGTATTGCCATTATGCCCTCTCTTTGTAAATGTGTTATGTATAATGCAACCTGAAATAACAAAAGGGAAGACAAATAATATTTAAGAATGTATTTGAGATATGTTTACGTAAAACGCAAGGTAACCTTTCGCGGAGATGGAATCGAAATAATAATTATCATAATTGGACTATGTGGGAGATTACACGTAAACGTATCATATTTCGCTCATGGCGCTCCGTGAAGCCACAACGGAGGCAGGACAACAGAGAGATGTGCCAGTGATGCCAACTAATACTGCGAGTGCTTAAAACGCCCCAAGCAAAGCCTCGGAGCTCTGCTTCTTAATGACGTCGTGTCGTCAACACTCCGTCCTCTTCCCTTTGTGGAATACGTACTACGTCCTGAGGCCAGCAGAACACGTCCAAAGGCTCCGCGTATGATAAATTTAATGTGAAACGTTATCCTTCGATTTTCTAATATAGCAATTGAAATTATTATGAGATGCAAATAAATAATAATTTCCATGCATTCTAATATAGTTTTTTTTTAAATTCACATGGAAAGCAGACTTTTACAATATAAGAAAAACCAAATTAATTTAGGTATACACGCATGCTTAAATTTATTTAAAAAAAAAAAACCTTTACAAGAGAGATACATACAAGAAGAAATTACCAACATGAGTAGTGAATCTGCTTCCCGCAATGTTAACGAAATCAACAGAAAATACTATTCAGCAAGCACTCTAGATATGTAACATATTTATTTATAAAGAAAATTAAACATTATTATCGATATTTTTACTGGCATGAAAAATTTTACTCAAATCGTTTGGACATTTACTATTACTTATGAAACGTGTATTTAAAACGTTCTGGCATAAAAATAGTCAAAATTCTGTATATGTTATAGTAAATATAGTAATACAATTTAGGACGGCGATATGACAGTTTTTTAAATTATTTATAGTGTTAATATGCATTTTCTATCGCGTCATCTATACGTCAAATTTGACAGAAATAATTTCTGTATATTTCTTCCATTAAGTTCACTAACGCAAAATGTCGTCGAAAAGTTTTTTTTTTTTTTTTTTTTTTTTTTTTTTAAGAAAACGTAACCATACAAAATAATAAGTAGGCTAATGAAAAACTACACGTGGCCTCAACCCAAAAGTCAAGATATCCTACCACGAAAAGCTAAATACAACATAAAATTAACGCGAAATACATGTACGGCCAAAATATCACATACTTAAGTCATGCGTGTTAGCAAAATATCTTAAAATAAATCTTATCTTATGTCTCGTATTTAGCACAAATGATTTAAGTAATTTCCAATACGTAAAAAAATATTTATTTCCTTAGTGTTAGCCTCGGAAATGGTTGCTTCGTAACAGTACACTACTAAGATATTAACCTGACGGAACATGCTATTTAGTTCCAGCCTACTTCATAGCCTCCAATATATGACAATCAATAATCTGTTTAAATAATCATGCGCACGTAAATCATAGACCTACAAAAAACAATAATGATTTCAAATTTAAGATCAAAAACTTTCAAAACACAAATTTATTTCCCCTGGTAAAATTTGTTTTCGAATGGGGTTTTAATACCAATCAATTTTTCTTGTCCGACATAAACCATAAAATTAAATAAGATATTTGGTGCTTAAGTGTCGAAATATATACTTTCGTTTGAATCAGTTGAATCTAAATAAGACACACAATATTATTTCGTGCATTATTATATTCCAAAACGATGGACCTTAAACCGTACGACGAATTAAAATCAAAACTTAGCTGATAAACTGCAATTTTTTTAAAAATAAATAAACAATATGTGGGATAATTTATGTCGCCAAATTTTAGTGTCGTAGAGCCAGTAAATACCACTCTTCAATATAAGGTAGATGTAATTTCTAATTAAAATTAAATTTTACAGTTTATGAATCATGTCCTACGCAGTAAAAATACTTTTTTATTTAATGATTTTACGTATATGTTTTCAATATCTTCCTCGTATTGCTACAATAGAAAAACGTCAGGCCTCAAGCAACCAACTAACAATCGAAGATCGAAAATTTTATTATATTTACGCAAGAGTTTAATAACCTCCCTGTAATGTTAACCATTCACTTGTTTTGCAGTGCCCCAAAAATCAAGATGTTGTAAAAATAACTTCCCAATTACATTTAATACGTATATAATAAAGAACTTTCTGTTAGTTTCGCGTGTTTTAATCATTTACTCGTAATTCACGTCTCGGCCTGGTGATTCGACACACGGGTCGAGGATTCAGGACAAAAAATAATTATTTACCTTATAGTTATTGTATTTCGGGAAGTGAATGGCGTACCACTGTAAAATTGCCTTGGTTAATTTACCTTAGCCTCCCTGATATGTAAATTGAGGAGATCAATCTCTTTATCTCTGGGACATAAAATTCATGATATACCTGGTGTAGACTCGTGAGTTATTAACAAACAGTGGCTGTAAATTCCCGCTCGTTACTCACGTCTCAACAGCCGCTTACTCCCCGGAAGGTTGGGTGTGTTAACAAGAATCCACTCATGCTGAAAGTTCGGAACAAGAACGCGAACAAGGTGCGGAGATCGTGGCGAGGTACTTGAGGAGTGTTGTAGACCTCCACACATCCCCGCCTCAACTCGGGCCGTGCTATATGAAATCACCCACCTAAACACCACCCTAGGCTATGGTAAAGCCGAGGGATGCCGAGCCGTCCGGTAAGTCTTCTCTTAACATCGTTAACCGGCCCAGACACGAAACAGCCGAGGGTTGGGGAAGGGGATAATCAGGTCGTAGGGAGTGTCCTCAGGAACCTTCATCAAACCACCTTCAACCCTCCAGGGTCACAAGCAACCACACCTTCTCTTACCCCCTTGCCTACACCACTCCTGTCACTTCCGCCCTCTCACGCCAGTCCTTCGTCTCGCCGTTAACCTCCTCCAGCTACGGAATCCACTTAAGGGGGAACCGCTTGGAACTTGCAAACTATGCCCTCTCCAACGTAACCGAGCACGACAGTCTAGATAGACATCAACCCCTGACAGCGGAGGTGATATTATCTGACTGCTGAGTCAGGCCTCTCCGACCGTTAGGATGTTACATCCAGTATCTCGTTACGCATTGTTGCCAGAGATCCTTAGTCATTACTCACGGCAATAACAGATATCATGGATAACGGGAATTGCGTTTTCTGAATTAGTAATATGTAGAGACCACGTGTGTTGGTGAAAGGTATTCTCCAACAATTTGTTTCGATGACATATGTGAACACATGCAGCTCTGCTTCGTGGCCAATGATTGGATGTCTTTAACTCTAAACGTTTCTAAACGTGACCTTGTTCTGATTGGCACAGTCAAATAAGCGAGGTCTATACACTTATATATTCTGCCAATAACCACGAGGCATCTGCTGATGTGCACGTAAGGCATTGGGACAGAGTGTTACTGAATTCTTTTCACCAAAAATTTAGGCTCTAGTCAAATAATTACAGTGATGACACTCATTATATCTTATAATCTATGGCGATAGTATAGTACGTTCTTATTCATTGGCGCACACGTAGCTTTATAACAACTGATGCACTGTAAATAAAATTGATCATATCAATGTACAGGAGTGTTTCGCTAGTCAGTATGGTAAAACTGTTTCCTATACAACTATGGTAGCATAACTATGTATTTTTATTTTAGCAAACAGACACATGTATACTGGTGTTACAAGACTTGTACGGTAACAATCCTCAACATCTGCTCAATTTACAGTCTGAAGAATGGTAAGTTTCGCTACATGTGTATAGGTAAACCTACTTACATTACTGTCTAAGAAGATTTTTACAGCGTGTTGTTGAAAAGGATGGTGATGCACGGAGGTGATAAACTTGTAAACAGTAAAACATGTTAATTTTTCATTGTCTGGTCGGACTCTGAGTGGTAGTGGTTTACGAGCTCCTGCTTCTGAGAAGGCTTACAGGGCGAGTCCTTGGGTCACTGGTCTGGTCCGCCTTTCTGGACTCGTCCACGAAGCGGTTTCCTAGAGGTTGGATAGCATTAACCTTTGGGTATTTCCGTTGCAAGGTGAGTGATTTTTCACTACTTGCCACTGCGATTGGAAGGTGCGTTACCTCCTTCTATCAGTGGTATTCAACTGCATGGCTACGGTGAGCCCTGGCCGTCAGGGACTCACTGGGGGGATTGACGACCCTCACGATATAACGATCTGTAAGGTGTCTCCTGGTAAGTCTTCAGGATCAAGTACAGGAGGGCGGTGTTGCCATAAACTGGCGGCAGAGATGCCGAACATGTGTGGGGTTACGTAGACTCACATTTCTGACCGCATTAGGATTACATGTAAGGATTTTTTCTCGTATCCAAAGAATGTTTCCCAGAATCGGTAAAACTAAACGGAAAATATCTGAGCAACTACGTATTCTTGATGTTGCTCTGGTTTCTTGCGGGGACAAAGAAAGAGATCGTCCATGGCGAAGAGATTCCAGGTTCTATCCCTGGAAGGTTGACCCGGATTTTGGCATGTGGGAATCGTGCCGGGCGATGGACGTTGGTCGGTGGGTTTTATCGATAATCTTCAGTTTCCCCGCCCATTTATTTCGACGCTACCCCATGCTTCTTGGTTTTACCACGCACCAGTACTGGAAACCTCCCAGCTGAGCTCTTACATATTGTGTACTTCACTGATGGACGTTTATACGAGTTACGTCTAGAGTTTCCAGTCATGTGTCAATAAATAAAGTGATGATCCTCTATTAATAATGTTTTCGCGTTAACTTTTTTTAAGTCCAAACGAAGCAGATATAAAAGACGTGTTTTGCAAGTTTTGTTTAAAATGATTTTCACCATATTGGCTAAGTTTTTCATAAAGACAATAATCACTGTAATTTTAGATACTTATGTAATTAACTAAATTTTTGTTAATTATCTAATTTGTCGAAGCCGTATATTTTTATGTCTTCAAAAAATTAGCTTTCACCACCAGAATTATTAAAAAAAACAGCCAAACAGATTTGTGATACATGATCTCCTTTCAGTTAAAAAAAAAAGTAAAATAAATGGAATCAGTGGCGCATGGCCGTAAAGGGGAGAGCTAGATGCTAAATTTAATTATTAAATTTCCTACAGTAACTTCTGTTTAAAATTATTTTTGGTAAATGTGACAACGTCACGGCATAGAAGATATTTTTGATGAATTTTGGAGATCCAAATAGTAGACTTTATATGTTCGTCTTATATTGGACTTGTAATCATTCTTGAATGTTCACCTACAATTCCCTTGCATTCACTCTACATAACAAAATAATGAAATATTCCCATTATTAATTATGTCCAGCAGTTTGTCAATAGTATATCCTAAGAGAGAAAATTTTGACAACACAACTTGAATAATTGTTATGGCTCGAAAACTGGAAAATAAAGTGAAAGAGTAAGTGAGAAATTATGGTCATCGCTTATCAATGAGGTCTTTAACGCTGGTGAGGGGTGATACGAGGTGAATATGGAGCAGTGCCGGAATTAAAGGGCGGGGGAAACGGGAGATCTTCGGGAAAACTCGCCGACCAACGACATCGTCCGGCACGATTCATACATGCGAAAATCCGGGGTGTAATCCTGCCAGGAATCGAGCCCGGATCGTCATGGTGGGAGGCGAGAGTTGTGACCTCTCGGCCAGCGCGGCCCCCTGAAAAATAAAGAATATTTTCTAAAAATCCTCCTTAGGCAAATATATTTAAAGTCACATGTTACTGTACGCATACGATTGTGCTCAGTTTTACAACTCATATAATTGTATATTTAAAATAGCCAAAACAATTAAAATTTAATACCGAAACCCCTGAAAAAAAATAATAGTTATCATTAAACTAGGTGAAAATTAGTTTAGAACTACTTTCTATTTTACTTTAAGTCACCGAACTTTGGTGCATTGCCTTTTTCTTTATCATGACAAACGAAATACAAATGATTAATTTCTTCTATGTTTTCAAATCATACTATTTAAATAACATAAAATTAGTGGTGTTTTTGTATTGTATGTACACATTTGATGAAGTTCCATGTTTCAGCCAGACTCTAACTTACGTGATACGAGTAGTATGTATTCACATTAGGGTAAACCACTATTTTGCATATCCGGAAATGATTAGGATTCTCCCAGTTACGACAGTTCGCCTCCATAGTACGTAAATTCATCGAGCAATATTGCTCTAATTCGACGCAATCTTGCAAATTTCTCGGATACAAAATAAATGCGTTTAGGAGAACCGAACACTTTTAGTTTTGCGATTGCCGTCATTATCAGTTGTTAATAAATGAGTAAATTTCCGTGTTTGCAAAATGTAGCTGCACATTATATGCTAGACACTAAAGTTCTTAGTTCTGTATTAATACCGAATATTTTTCTGCTTTTTGGGGTTTACAATAATAATGATCTCGACTACAGAAATGAAATAATGCACAGTGACAGAAACGTGCCGTAAAGTACCTAATGTATCAAGTGTGTACTTAAAGATCTTTTTAATGAGTAAACGTGAGTATAAATAAATATTAGTTTCGTATGTTTTTTAATGAATTAGTAAATTATTCTTCAAACAACATTTCAGGTATAAGGTGATTTTTCGAATTTATATTAACACTAGTTGTCCCTTTGCGGCTTCGACCACGTGTACTATAGAAAAGAGTAACTAACTTTTAATTACGTATTAATTGATGGAATTACTTTATTCTCTGTATATCTTTAAAAAAATAAATACAAACAGCTTTATCCAGTCCACTTTGCTGAGCGTACTTTAATTGCAGAACATCTTTGTTTTTAATTCACTTTTATTTCCCTATAAAATAGCTGCTCGGTTGCGGCTTTGCCCGCGTGAAATTATGTAATGTAAACAGTAACTCTGGATAAAATATGTGATGAAGGCATTTAACAGCGTACTCAATAACAGTGAACTATAAATAGTCTTAGCTCAGTTAAAGAGTGCACGCAATATGCTCGTATGATGTCATATGCCCATCGCAAAGTCTTGCACGGGATATGAACCCGTAACACCACCCCTCCCACACCACAAACGTTAAACAACACCTGAGTGAATGCTTAAAGGCAGGCTGTGATAATTCTTTCGTATGTACAGGCTATATAGTCCAAAGAGGTTTTATTAATAAGTTTGTTGGCAAAAAAAAAAAAAAAACACACAACTGTTGAATTATTTCTCGATGATCATTCTCTTTTTTCGGGAGACTGTAACATTTTACGGCTTTTCACGCCATTAATTTTCTAATTTCGCAAAATCGAAAAATTAGCAAATATGCATTTATTTGGGCAATATTTTGAAGTTAAAAAATTATGATAGCTTTCCCGATTAATGAGATATCAGGGATTCTTTCAAAACACATTTCACCCCTTTTCACCCCCTTAATTATCGTATTTAGAATAATCCACTCTTAGTGGGTGCCTAAGGGTCAAAGGGAAGCTTCCCTCAAAATTTCATGGTTCTAGATCCATCGGTTTGGGCTGTGCGTTGATGAGTGAGTGTGTGAGTGTGTTCAGGACACTTTATGTTATGTATTAAGATTACGAACGTTTTATCTCTAAATGAGCTAGATTTTACTATGTTTGAGTTTCAGAAGCATTGAAACTGGCACTGGACTTTCATTATGCAAAACGTTTATGATATTTACTTGGTACAACATAAAAAAATGCATGTCTGCAAAATTAATATTACAAGAAAAGGTATTGATACTATTATCACTTGCTACCGATCAATTTTAATTTGGATGTCGGGGATACGACAGCGGATTGTTCTGACATCTCGCCTCCCATCAAGTCGAACTTTGTTCCACCTTCGGCGGAGTCACGTGTCGGAATTGTGCCAGACGCTGACCTGCCTCCGTATCGTGGTCGGTAACATGTCGGCCTACGGTGCGAGAGATCCTGGGTTCGAATCACAGTATGGACATTGATGTTACTTAGGTTTAAAGAATTTGTATGCCGTCCCATATTAGGTCTAATGACACAAAACAGTAGGATGCAAATAAATACTCTAAAATAAAAATAACAACCATAACGTCGCTGGTTAGCGGGTTTTCTCGGAGATTTCCTGTTTCCAACGCCATTCTCATTCAGTCGCCCCACCGTTGCAGGGCCTCGTCTTATATCAATATCCCGCTTATATCTACGAGTCTGCAGTACGCGCTGTGATGTCCTGGCCCTCGGCTACACTCACCATACGACATTTATTTAAATTTAGATAATATGTTTCTTTTATTTTGCTTCTGCGAGGCTTACTACAAAAATAGTTTGAGTTTTGCAGAATTTTGGTATCTAAGATACCATCTTCCCTGGAATATTCGAATAAAATTTACGTTGTGTATCTCGTTACTATACTCTTCTCTTGAAATATAAAATATTTTGTCGAATAACTATATATTGTAAATATTTTGCAGAGTGAAAGTGCAGCGTTAATTTCAATGCATCTGAAACTCAAACACAGTAAAAACTAACTCTTTTATAGACATAACGTAGGTAACAGTAAATTTAAATCGAAAAATTGCCTTATCTGTCTATTGTGTCGTTTTTAGATATAAAAAACTGCTTATTTAAAATAACCAAATTTATGTTACTTACTCAGCAAAGTGCAATACAAATATGATATTTCTTTAAGCAACTAAATTAGTTCTATGTTTTTAAATATTGCTATTAATTAGAACGCTATAATTTAATAATTATATTAGCTTAAAATATTGATTGCTTAAAATTTGCAGCTTTTCCGAAACAAACTTCAGAAGAATTTGCAAGAATGTAATGTAGTTAGAAGTTACAGTAAGTATCTGCTGGTGTTATCTTTGAAGTATACTGTAATCTGCAGCAATGAGTTACAACCATTTTATTGTAAAATGGTTAGATATCGTATCATGGCAGTGGGTAATAAGCATAGCACCATTAAGATTTACGTGACTTCAAGAAACGTTTTTACGGTACTCGATTATTGGAAATCAATATTTTATAATTGCGCAATAATTATAGTCTATTAGCATTTATATAAAAATTTTTGTTGATTGTGTTTTTCAACTCAAGTGAAATGTTCAAAACCTTGAAGTGACCTCTAGGTTTACAAAATCAATATTAGTTCCTAAGCGTATATAAGAACTCTGTGGAAACTCACAGGAGCCTCATAAAATTGATTACTACGCACGACATATGCCCGTCACGACCGGTATTGCTTACTCGCAGTACGGGAAGGCAATGAGAATACAGGCATGACCTAAGAGCATCGAGAAGCACGTGACTGAGGATGTTGTACGGCTATAGTCTGTTCATTTTAAACTGAGTACTCTTCAATACACGCATATAAATATAACTGCATTTTCTTGGCATCAAATATTTTAAGTTTTGAGAGTTGTGAAAAGTTTGCATTGGTTTTTAGCTTCAATGAAGTTTTCATATTAACAATAGTAATGATGATTACTGAATATTTGAAATAAAAATTTAAGAAGTTCTCACTTTATCGTCAACAGAATGTACCTGTATTTCCCGCAGGACTATAAAGAGAGTAAATAAAGTCTCTGGCATGATTGTCGGTTGATATTGAGGTTGTTGGCGTATAATGATTGCTCTGCATAGCGAGGGTCGACACAACAGACGGCTGTATATAATAGTACTATGTGCTTCTACGATTTGACACATTTGTATCTATATTTCCTTTCTATTTTCGTACGACATAAACTCTGCATGAAGCCATTTTTCTCTTATTGCGCATACAAAATACAGCAGATTTGAACTAAATTAAGTAGATAGTTGGAAGGATATATCTGATGAAATTGAATTGATGGTTATATTGGTTGCTTAATAACTTAATAAAACATCTCTAACACGGATTTCAGTGATATGCTTTGCGTGCCAATAAATTTGAAGTAATGTGACTCAGTACCGTTTTCCTGTTAGCATTAAATATTACCTAACCATACCTATTCTTCCAGCATCAATTTGATTGGGTGGTTTACTTTAAAGTTTTGGGCTAAAATGCATCACCAACATCAACAATAACCACCAGAAATGGGAACTGAAAAGCTTTCGTGACCAACATAACCACTAAAACACCAACTACAACCACTGGAAATGGGAATTGAAATGCTTTTTTGACCAACATCAACAACTAAAACACCAACTACAACCAATGGAAATGGGTACTGAAATGCTTTCATGACAAACATCAACTACAACCACTGGAAATTGTAACTGAAATGCTTTCGTAACCAACACCAACTACAAAAACACCAAATACAACCACTGGAAATGGGAACTGAAATGCTTCCGTGACCAACATAACCACTAAAACACCAACTACAATCACTGTAAATGGGAATTGAAATGCTTTTTTGACCAACACCAACAACTAAAACACCAACCTCAACCACTGGAAATGGGAACTGAAACGCTTTAGTGAACAACAACAACAACAACTAAAACACCAACTATAACTACTGGAAATGGGTACTGAAATGCTTTCGTGACAAACATCAACTACAACCACTGGAAATGGGAACTGAAATGCTTTCGTGATCAACACCAACCACAAAAACACCAAATACAACCACTGGAAATGGGAACTGAAATGCTTTCGTGATCAACACCAACCACTAAAACATCAATTACAACCACTGGAAATGGGAACTGAAATGCTTTCGTAGGCCTAACCAACACCAACCACTAAAACACCAACTACAATCACTGGAAATGGAAACTGAATTGCTTTCGTGAACACCAACTGCAACCACTGAAAACGGTAAATGAAATGCTTTCGTAACCAACATCAACCACAAAAACACCAACTGCAATCACCTACAGGTATTTGGTAACCTGTCCTGGAACTATCGCCAACACCAACCATGAACAACAACCAATTACGTCACAGGTTTAACAGCGCAAATATTTTGTCCACAAAGATAAAATGTATTCCCGTCTGCATGTAAAACTTTGACGTGTACATATGTTGGGTTTGTTACGCAGCTGCTAGAGCTGGGATGAACGAATACACAACTTCAGCGATGCCGTAGGGACGTGGTTGGCTCGGGAACAGAAGTCTGATACAATCTGACACCTGTCCGTTGAGCGCTAGTTCACGTCACGTATTATCAATTACATTGAAAGGATTTCATATTCCCGCCGGGCATCAAATACACATGTGTGCTGTTACGATATTTCCGCAGCGCCAATCTCGCGATTTCATCCGTGATGTATCTCGTGTTGTAAAATCACAAAATATGAAAAATTAAATGCCATTTGAAAACAGCGAACTCCTGATATTCTATAGAAGATAAAACTACATGCATCTACAGAAACTGCAATGCAGATTGCTGTACCGGTTCTAGTTTTCATTTTAGGGACTTTTACTGTGAAATAATTTTACATAAGTTCCAAAAACTTGATTCAGGCTTGTTTTTACAGTTTATATATAACTAGCAGTCCCCCGCGGCTTTGCTCGCGAGTATTATTCGAAAATGATAATATTTACTTTAATTGAAAAACCTCTTTGTACACAAGATTGGTACTTCAGTCATCAAGTGTTAGAATGTTCAAGCGGCTAGTTGAACTAATTCTGCAGCAGGATAAGTAGCTATAGCTGTCCACGCGAAAAGCAGTCTTAAGTTTGTCCCTGCCACTAACAGCGACTTCGCCTGGGCCTTATTTACAAAACTGCCAATTTGACGTTCTGGGGTAGTTACAGACGTCTAAGGTAAGTGGTTAATCGAATGAGAAACATCTGTTTACTCTGTGCACAACCATTGGTGACGGTGCCTTCAATTATATATTGTCAAAATATTCACTTTAACTTTATTGACATTACAAAGTTTCAGAGAGTAAAGATTTCGCGGAAACGTATTTGGTGCCCCAAACCTGAGATTAGTGAGATGATATATCGACGGTTTACTGCCAAAAGTGACAATGTCAAAATGAGATAAAATTTATAAAAATGCTAGGAATATGTAGGCCTATATG
>PNEQ01117478.1:25605-120010 GCA_003012365.1 Medauroidea extradentata | reverse complement strand
AAACACATATCACCCCTGCACAGTATTGAGAAATCGAATTTCGAAAAATCTGAAAACTGTTTTGCGGTAATTTCTGTAATCATCATCCTGAAGCAAAAATTAATTGTATATATCGACGGGTTCGATAGATATCGAGGATTTATCTAAAACAAGTTCAAGGTCTTTTCACCACTTAAGAGAGTAAATTTCGAAAAACCCTCGAATCACGTTTTAGAATACTTTATTGGTATCTCGTGGACGTATAAAACACAACATTAGCCCGCTGGGTTCAAGATATATAGACGATTAATTGAAAACGCTTTTCACCACTTTTCACCCCTTTTCACGTCCTTAGGTGGCGAATTTCGAAAATTCCTGAAATTTCTTTTTAGGTATTTGAGTAAGCATCAATCCTAAAAAAAAATTTCGTCTCTATATAAAAAACTATGGGATCGATATATATCGAATGTGAGTCGAAATCTCATATTACCCCATTTTTTACCAGTTCAGGGTTGAATTCGGAAAATATATTTTAAATGGTACTTGGGATATTTACAAAAGCACCAATTTAAGCAAAGAGTACTTCGATATCTCGATTGATTCGATAGATATGGAATGATAATCAAAAACACATTTCACGTATTTTCACCCCTTTAAATAAAGAATTTCGAAACGATTTTGAGTCCTGCCATAGACATTTGTAAAAGTAACCAATTAAAGTTAAAATCACGACGATAGTCAATTGTGTTTCAAAGATAAAGACGATTAATTAAAAACACATTTTGCCCCTTTTTACTGCCTGGGGGTCGAATTTCAACAAATCCTAAAACTACTTTTTGGGTATTTACGTAAGCAATATTTTGAAGTGAATATCAACTCTCTATCCCGAAGGGTTCGATAGATATCGATAGTTGATTGGAAACACATTTAACCTCTTTTCAGCCCCTTAAAAGTTGAACTTCGAAAAATCCTTAAATAGGCTAATATGCATTTTTACGAGTGTCCTATTAAAGTAAAAATCACGACGATTGACCGTCGGGTTCGAACTCTATCGACGTTTCTTCGGAAACACATTTCACCCCTTTTCACCCACTTAGAGGTCGAATTTCGAAAAATCCCGTCTTAGTGCTCGCCTACGACCTGAGGGGAACCCCCACAAAAAATTTCACGATTCTAGGTCCAGTGGTTTGGGCTGCAGTTTGATATGTCAGTCAGTCAGTCAGTCAATCAGTCAGCTTTCATTTTTATATATATAGATTACAATTTTTTATTATTTGTTTAGGAAAGTTTAGAATTTATTTTAAGTATTATTTGGACTATTTATGATATCTCAAAATGCTGTGCATTGAATCGCACGACAGCTTTACTAGGTTAGCAACCTACAGTAAAAGTTTATATGCAATGATTGTCCGTACAAGCAGAGTTAAAACGCGTATTTTCGTAAAACAAATTCTACTTGGTGACTATTCTCCGGTGGTACCGTAAAAAAACTAATGAGGGGGAGGTACAACGGTTAAAACATTAGTTTGTTTCATAAACATATAATAGAAAAATAATTATACTGTTCTCTTTAGTGTCATTGGAAATAATTTACTTCAGCTTGTGACGATAGTAAAAAAAACACGCTTAAATATTTGTTGACTTTTTTAACTTTACAAGCGTAAACAAAAGGCTAGTTACATCAAAATAAATAAGGATTAACGTCAGGTGAAAGTAACCCAGATCAATGAGAAGACATGCGCCGGTCATGTGCGCCTTGAGCATAAGAGGCGCACGGCACGGCGCTTCTAGTCGGTAAATAATGAGTTGCGCCCTCATTTTTTTTACTAGTCGTCCCAGTTTCGTTTTCCTTGTTTCTTTACGGCGTGGTTGCTCAGGTCTATATCAGATATCGAGACGTGCGGTAGGCCTAACTTCTCACTTAAATCTGACAACACCAAATCACATCAGTGTTTTTTCTTCGTCACTCTCCGAAAAAAAAAAAGAGTGACATTTTAATATGTGGTTCGGGATAAAGTGAGCACTTTTGAATCCCTAGTAACTTTTTTTCTTTTCGGTCAGTTTAAAGTTTCCTTCTATTTTTAAATTGAAACGAAGCACTCTAAGTAACTATTAATGTTTATAGATTGTAGTGTAAAAAAAACGTTAACATCTAAGATAACAATAAATAATATATTTTAATGATTATTCTTGACAAAGTGATTGTCAAATGTGCTCACTTTATCGTGGGGCACCTGTATTGCTCGAGCTCATCAGCTGTCAGTACGAGTTCTCGCTTAGTTTTCTTTAATTCTTCATTTGTTCTCTTAATTCCAGCTCCTATCAGTTCTAACCACGCAACTGTACAGATCGCCATGGCAGCTTGTCACGTTGTGGAAGATGCGCACTTAATTCCACCAACATACATCATAACTAGTCGACAATTCGCATATCTATGAACTAGGTATCGTTGGAATGAGGAGAGCTGCTGATATTTGCTAAAAACAAAATTTGACCTATGCGAAATGGTTCTTCTTTTACGGTGTCGTTAATTTTCAGTTCGAAATCATTTGTTTTCATCAATTAAAAAAATACAAAACTATTATTGTTGTAAGTTCATGGCTTTAAACATGTTGCCCGTGAAATCTTATTTTAGTTTTAATTATTTCATTTTTGTTAGTTCGTTGGTTTGTGTTGGGTGTGTGCTGACATTACATGCAAATTTCGACTTTTGACATACCGTTATGGGTGTTCTAGGCATGCTAATTTTTTTTTCATTAGAGAAAAATATATACATGTGTAATATCCCGGGTCGCCTTGGTGGGAGGCAAATGGTCTGACCATTCGGCCACTGCGGCTTATTATGATTGAATAATGGTGCCAACATCCTAAATTAGAATAAGTGAATGTTCCCTAATTTCAATTGGGTTTTCACTTTGAAACTGTTCCGTCCAGAACGATTTAAGTACCCATTGGAATTAAGTAAACGTTCAGTGATTAGCTTTTAAAATGTTTGCATCATAAATGTTAATAAGCTAGTATTTACCGTTTCACAGTGGGGTTAATACTTATTTTATTCGTAGTAACAGCTGCATCCCGAATAATTGAGGAGCCACTAGCGCTCAGAGTGTACAATAATATATTTTTTCTCACTTTGAAACGCAATATCTGTCTGTCGTACTCTATATGAATCTTCTGGCCTCGGGTCTCCTAGTGACGCAGTGGTACATATACGGCACGGAAGCGTTACCAAAAATAATGGCTGCTATACTCTGATGTGTTATAACTTGGGGCGAGATATGTTTTGGACAGCTAGTGGAACTGTGCGAAGTTTTATCACCAAGTAGCGTCATCAAATATACAGCACAAAGAGAGATAAATATACACATGTAGCCTACACGATTTTTATTTGCAGACAGTTAAGTCGGCCGCCTGGCGAAGGGTGTGTTTGCGTGTGTGAGGTAAAATAGACGAGGCGCTACGGGCGACGTCGGCCGGCACATGTATTGTGATATCGCCTCTACGGCCAAAGTCGTAAATGTGCCCGCAGTGTTCCCGCTGTGACGTTTTTACTGTGGTACTTTAAGCTGTGACCCTCCATGTTTGAGGGCTTTAAGGTAATGCTTCCAAAGGGCGCGGTGTCTTAAATGTCGTATTCACAAGAAGTCTTATGTGCGTTTTCTTTTCGTAGATAAAGCATCATGTACGTGCGTCTACTAGTCTTTGAGTAACAAACTCCGAACACGCTGCACACAGTTCGAGCGCCAGTCAGGCAGCGGCCTTAAGCACACGTTGACTTTATTTTAATTCCTTTACATATAATCTTTAATAAACTGATTCACACGTGGTATGCTCCAAAACAGAAAAAAAACCTTGCCAGTGGTATTTAGTGTCAAATCACAGTTTGCGATGCCAAGTCAACATAATGCGATGCAGAAAGGATATTGTCTTACGCTAATTGCAATGTTGCAAAAAAAGTGTTCCTCGAACGAAATATAATAGATTTCGATTCTTTGTAAGTCTAAGAATCATAAGTTAAGAATAAATCGAAGGATTGTGAATTTCAAACATATAAAACCTTTTTCCTTTCCGTGATTTTCATAAAAGTTCATGTCAAAGTAGTGATCTGATTATAATCGCTACTTAGCCAATGTTAATACTATTGAAACGACACGAATTAAATAATTTAGAGTGAAAGTAAACATATTAAGCTACAGAATGACACCCTTGTAAATTAACGTAAATTTGTTTCTGTTTAAAAAAAAAAATCTTGAATGTACGTAGATTTTTGCGAATTTTTGAGTACCTGTATTAAAAAAAGTAATTTTTACGTGCCTAGTGAAAGATGTCACTCTGTGTCTTAATACTTTTTTTTTTCACTATAATTATTTAATTCGTATCATTCGATTAGTTTTTAATTTTTGAAAGTGACGGCATAGGCTTGCACGAATACTATGGAACCGAAAAATATTTGATTTGTGGGGAATTATTATAAATGTAACGCGTCAGAGTTGGACAGTTTTTGGTGCAACTATAAAATTATGAATTTTTCGCTGCAGAGTGCCATTAAGTACAGATCATTTTTAAAATCTCTACACAGTATAATAGGAATATTGCATACCATTATGCTACAGATATGCAATAAAATTAATTAAACATCAATTGTCAGAACTGTTCACAACGAGATGCTGGTTCCAACGAAAACACCGATCTTCTCTGAACGACATTGACTGCTGCTGATTCCCTTATATGGTATTATTTGCTGTTGCTTACGCAGTGAAGTAATATACAGTACGCTACACTCTCATTAAAATTATGAACATGTGAGTTAACGTTTGTAGGCAATGGACAAACCAAAAGTTTTTGAGTCTCAAGAAAAGAAGATTTCAGTAAAGTGTAAGTTAAATGATACTAATAAATTACTTTGTATTTTTTGCTTAACTTGCGTGTTAGTACATGATTTGAATTTTATAAACGGGGTTAACTAAATAGCACAATAATTCTGAAAGAGTTTAACAGAGGAAACAATTTAGAACTGTGGCGACATTCTCTACAAGTAACAAAATGTTTTCACGTCTCTTCTACACGCCAGGCTTACAAATATACATACCTACACGATTTGCACAGTTGAACGGTAGAATCACTGAACCGAGTCAACGGAGAGTTTTCATAATCACCTACATCATGCGCTTGGAAAATCATATTTCACAATAAAAGTCGTGCAACCACATTATGTTCAAACGTTTCGGGTGTACATTAACATAGCCAAACAGTTAAATTTTGTATAAAGTATTTCCAAAGAAGTAATGCTGGATCACAATTATTTCCTATTTTCAATAGAATATATTTTGAACTATTTTTAGGTAGCAATCTGTTTTATATTTTACGGCATTTAAGAAAAACAATAGTCCTATATAATGATATTACCTAACTTTATGAGCAAACGTTTACCGAGAATGACGCATTTGTTAAGGGCTTGGGTCCGAGTTTCTCGGCTTTCGAGAGAATTATTTTTTAAAATCCATACGAGAGTCGATATCATAAAATTTCTTCGTAACTGTTTTGAAAATTGATTTTACTATGCAATGTAATTTTTCGAGACAAACCGTATAATGAGTATAGCTAATTTATCAACTAAAAGGAAATTTCGTTAATTAACTAATTAGCAACTATTTTGCAGTCTTCTGACTCGACAAAATTAGAGTATTCAGTTTAAATCAGTCATAACAAAGTTACGAAGCGATTTTACGATATCAGCTCCCATTTATTTTTAAAAAATAATTGTCCGTAAATGCGAAGAAACTCGGGCCCATGGCCTTAAGCATAATCTGTTCCGTCGCAAACAAATGTGAGAAATGTTGGCATCAGTGATTGTTCTTTAGAATCACGTTACAGCAGATAAATTCTTGCTCAGAAGTTGGTGACAACTGTTGTCTAAGTTTGCTGTTTTTTATTTTTTGTAAATTGGCTTCGAGAAACCTAAAATTTTTATAAACTGATGCTTTTATCACTGAATTATGTACCATACGATCTTAAAAAGGAAATCAGACTTAGAATGTTTTACTGTTATTTATAAATGTTACCCGTACGTCTAACCCGTTCACACGAAAGACCAAAGTAATAATGATGAAAATAACAGCGAACAGAAGAACGTAGACATATTTTTTTTACTATTTTCAATCCGCTACTTTGCTGGTCGATTTGCCCCCATATTGGGAGAGATTTATGGAAACGTATATCGCCGAGGCACTTCTGTCTTTCCCGGGCAGCAATAACGCTCGTGTTTTGTTTCTTGTCTCTCTCTGTAGTCTAATCTGTTTCGCCAGCTGATGTATCGTACCGTTACAGAAGTTTTGCCATGTGTCATCAGTCATGCAAGGCTGCCAACATATGACGAATGAATCCAGAAACCGTTCCAGAAACGGCAGAGAAGAAAAAAAAAGGCGAAGGATGAAGAGCTGTACATTACCGGCGTCGCGTGGCGGAAAATTACTTTGCGTTGCTAGAGTAAAATAAAAAAAAAGAAGACACAGTAACTGTTTCAAGATGGTTGGCCACGATACGATTCACATCGCGGAAATTTTACTTCTGCAACAGTCGCTTTGTTACGCCCCGCCCCGCCCGCCTGCCTTGTTCGTTTACGTCTCATTTAACTGCGGGGTCAGAGTAAACATGTTTTCGCGATATTTCTTCTCATTCGTGAAGCGATGTGCCCGAAGACGTTTCCGACACAGTTTAATCATTCATATAAATTATGTGTAAGTCCAGCCTCGGGACAGATTTCACGCTGTCATGAGCCACAAAGAATATTCTGACTAGACTTATGCCGCGGTAACGGCTAAAATATTCCGGTGGCTGTTTACAATTTAATTATTTGTAATTTATTTTTACTGTAACGCCGACCCAGCTTTGTACTTGTGTTTCTTAGGGTTTCATTCTTTAATTTTCGTTTTTTCACGACCTTAAAAGAGTTCCTCAGTTAGAAGTGAAGAGAAGATATTCTGTTCTGCGCTTAAGACTATTGGGTAGTTTCGTATCAGATTAGGGTAAAATATTTAGTACTGTTTTAACACATTTTTTTAGAGCAGACATAAGATGCACAGTTATATGCAAGCGTTTACCACAATAATGTACCGTACGTCAGTAGAAATAATATTTTGTTCGACTTTGGCTTATTTTAATAACAACACTTGTGATACTTTGGGTACAAAAAACTGTAAAACTATTAGTTTTATTGCCACCGAAAATGTGGGTACAAACTATACTTGTGGCAATACAACGAAGGGATGGAAATTATGTTGCTCCAAAAAATATATATTTCCAAAATCACTGTAGAACTACCAGGGGTGGCCTTAACAGCGAGGGTTGATAGGAGGTGAGTGTGAAGTAGGGTCGGAATAACGAATTAGGTAACGGGAGATCCCCGATAAAACTCAACAACCAACGGCATCGTTCGGCACGATTCCCACACGTGAAAATCCGAGTGTGTGTAGTATCCTTGGAAGTTTTCCTTCGTAACTGGAATAACGAAAACAAATCCGTCTGGCACATGGACGGCGTTGCAGCGTCTCACGCGTATTCTTTTTTACACGAAACCATTTAACTTATTGGTATTATGTTTATCTAAAAATAACACAATTGAATCTATGTTTTAAAAAATTCAGCACGATGTTAGAAACATGATTTTTGGCCTCTCAAAAAGTCTAAATACGGTTTTTTTCCTTCAGATTGCTGTAACTCCGAAAATATTACCTGAAATCTTAACGTGCAAAGCGAGAGGCATGCGTTGGTCTTTACTTCATACTATTGAAAAATATATTGTTGTGGTCACCGTTTAAAGTC
Organism: Medauroidea extradentata; assembly: GCA_003012365.1. Classification (NCBI taxonomy): domain Eukaryota; kingdom Metazoa; phylum Arthropoda; class Insecta; order Phasmatodea; family Phasmatidae; genus Medauroidea; species Medauroidea extradentata. Next base: position 112,210 of record PNEQ01117478.1, on the reverse strand, counting down.
TCGTAGGAAAAATACTACAAGGAAAGCCTTGCACGCAAGTTTTCCGCATTGCGAACAGAGGCGATATGCTTCTCGTCATGTGTGGGACACTGGCTCTTATCGCTACGCTGTTCCCATATGTCAAATTTGGAAACTCGACACAGACGAAGATTCCTCTTAACCTAATATTGCCGAAACACCTCTCCTCCGAACATCAACATATAAAAACGTAAAATTAATGTTACAATTAAATAACAACGAAGTGACGTTATGCCTGTACATTAACGCATGTCTTTGATAAATAACTGTAACTAGTACGTTGTAAATTTAATTGTAATTACGAACATTATGTTATTATAAACATGGCAATTTTGAAACGCATCTCTCCATCATTCAAGATGGGTGTTCGGGCGTTGGTATTACTGAGGTGAAAATTGTAGTTTACTTCAGGCGTCTTCGGGGAAAATAAGGCTCAGGTGATTTAGCGTGCGAGTTAGAAATATTTATTGTATGATGCCTGGTCGGGAACACAGCAAGCTCAAATTTCCTTTCGCGCTGTTCATCTACGGTACCTGTACAGAATACGGCCCGCTTAAGGTTCACAAATCAAGTATGTCTAAGTCATTAATTATATTACTGATACGATACATGGATGTTGTATGACAGATATATATGGATGATGTATGTTCATACTGGAGACTAGTGTGTACGATCCCACATCGACCTCGGCATTACCACACAATGGCGACAAGTGGGCCGTATTGAGAACTGGGCCATATTCGGTACAGGTACCTTAGTTCTCCTAAAAACCACAACAATCGTGACTGTTCCTCCACTTAGACCGCATTCTAAAAAAATAGTTTGTAAGTTTGCCACACGTGCATATAGGAGCGCTAATAAAGTAGGTATTGTATAATAGTTTCCCAGACATCCGTGGTAGTACTCCTAAACTTTTTTTTAAAACAGTCAAATGTATACTAAAGTTACCAGACTTGTATTGTTACAAGTGTAAAAGTTTGCATATTTACAGGGCGGAAGTATGGTAACTGTCCTATACTGTGTTTAAGTTAATTACTTCCAAAAAATATTAGGAATTTTTTTACAGTGCATGGATTCGCCACCAATGCGATCCGGGTTCAATTCCCGGCGGGGTCGGTCCTAGGGTTTTTGCACGTGGGAATAGTGCCTGACGATGCCGCTGGTCGGCGGGTTTTCTCGGGGATCTCCCGTTTCCCCCAGCCCTTTCGTTCCGGCGCTGCTCCATACTCACCTCATGTCACCGTTCACCAGCGCTAAAGACCTCGATGTTAAGCGCTGACCAAAATCTCTCACTCACTCACTCACTTACTCACCATGTATACTCAGTGGTGATGACGTAAGAAGTGGCTCGTATTTTTCATTGTCTGTGCTAGTTCTGCACACACGTCTTGTCGTGTTTGTCGGGGCTTTGTGTGAATTGGGTTTATATGAATACAGCATGATTGTGTCCACTGGAAATAAGTGTATGACCTTGAAAGAATTACAACAGTAACTATCTCACTGGTAATTGATTTCAAACAATTAATTTTTTAACATATCCAAAATCCGACGAATTTCATACGTGGGAATGTTGATTTTTTTTTCTCAGAATGTTAAAATATGGCAGAATAAGTCATAAATGTCACAACTGACATACCCCTAGCTCTAAGATTTGTATTCTCCATCACACGTTGTAAGTTTACAAGAAGATATGAAAATCTTCGCTGTCACGATTCTAAAAATAAATAAATAAAAATAAAAAAAAACATTACAAAAAGGAACTCAGATAATGTCAAATTGTTGAGTCTAACAATATTATTTCATAAAAATATTCGAAAGCTTAATTATTGAAAATGCAATGACAAAATCATGCAAACGTAAATTGAACTATCACTGTTTGCACGTCAGTACAAGGGCCTTTAAGAAAAAAAACATTGAAAATTGTCCACATATACAGTTAATTGGTTAAATTTACTGCAATTTGTTTCCTTGCTAATTATTTTTAACTTGATGCACACATGCCTTTCGAACAATTATTATAATATTACTTATAATATTGATAGATTATACTTCCTGGTAGCCATGTTGCATATTGATGTTTCTCATACGTTCACTGTTACCTGACTTCGCGTCGGGTTTTGGATAGGTTAAGACTTACACTTCGTGAAGCTGTATGCTATTGTTATCACTTTTGTTGCAGTTTATTCAAGATCAGGAACGTTTTTCAGTATTTTCAGTGGAGTAGAACCTACACCATAAACATACCGGCCAAACAATAAAAGTATTTGCCCCGAAATCTTTGGTGGTTATGCTGCGTATTTCCGTAAAGTTCGACCATATCAGCGATATCGGTAAAACAACAATTCGAAGACATTTTTATTACCTGCCTGTAAGTTAGTTTACTGACACACAATCGTTAACTTCTGTAAACTTACAAAGATAAAATTTAGCGATTTTCTTTAGCGATATTCGCTCACAAGTTTAGCGTTGGTTTGTGCGATAATATTACCTTTGTGTTGTTAACATTATTCGATAAACAATTCACGTCGTTCAGTTACTTGTAATAATTTGGCCCGTGTCCAAGTTCGTAGGCGTCTTTAAACTTACCAGAGAAGTTCTGCATAATTGTTTGTACGTTTCGTGAACATTTACAATATTATGTCAACTGAAGATGTAAATAGCGAAGTTACGCTGGCATTTATTGCAGAAACTACACATGCCTGCTCTCTGTTGGTAAGCTAGTGAACTATGAGTACAGATCCTTCATAATTTTGTGAAGCCCGTAAAGTGGTTTGTCAGGATATTAAGGTATATCACGGTATATGGTCGGTTTAACCCATATACTGTTAATTTAATTTAGTACTAAATTTTCCTTATATTTCTTTTACTCTTTATTTGCGTGTAAACTATCTGACATCACTTATCAAACAACCCACGAGTGCTACATACGGATATTTTTTTTTTAAATACTGTAAGTTTACACTTTTCTACTCACAAAGGGCTTGGTATACGACTTGAAGAAGTTCTAGTTTGGGACTCGGTATTCGAGAGCACAAGTCAATGTTGCTCGACTTAATAATCAAGACTAAATTATGTTTTATCACGCTTTTCAAACACCACACGACATTTTTTTAAAATTCCGATGAAATTATTTCTTTGCGTAATTATTTCTTTGTACAGAACAATAACACCCTAGTAAAAATGCAGTATTGTACATCGTTTGGGATATAGCTTGAATCGCTAGACAACTGCTGAAGTATTGTAATTTGTGTCTTCAAATTTAATGTCGAAAACAATATTTTAAAACTCAGTGAGAAGACTTGATATTGTAATTTGGCAGTTCTAAACGACCGGTTCGACACTGAAAACTAGGCGGCAGGTTCAGATAATTTTATAAGACAGATATATTTACTGTATATTACTCAGCGTCTGGCTAACGGTAGAATATTTTACCCCATCGTAAGTTAGAAATTAAACATTTGAACTGCTGCCTTGTACGTCCTGAAATTGTATACAAATGAGATATATTTATTGCCAGTGTGATAATTCGTTAAATCAACAGCAAAAATTATAGTAGCTGCGAAGTCAGGATATACGCGCAGTTACAAAAATTCTGGAAATTTTACTCACCGTAAAACAGCACAATTATGGCATTTACTCTTTTTAAATCCTTTGCGAAAAACTTGAAAAGATGAAGTTTTAATCCAAGAGTGTCAGCAACTGTTTAATTCCAAGGTTTTATCTTTCACCAGTAATACGTTTTGCAGTAATTCTAATGAATTCTCTGGGTACAGTCTGATTTACCTGGCGTCGCACTTTAATGACGTTGAGTTAATTTGGCAAAGCCTTTCCTTCTCCAAGCACTTCCTCTATCTTCTTTATCGCTCCACATCCTGTACAGCGCTCTCTATTTCTCCTTCTTGCAAACTCTGTTCACCAGCGTTTGCTGCCATCACTGTTGCTTAATTGGCGAAAGTATGAAGGGATATTAAGTTGGCTATAATTGAATATCGAGCAGACATATAATTCAAATTATACGCGACAGAAATAAAACGGCAAAAGTAGAAGATAGAACAAGTGAATAAAAAGAGAATTTTCATTTAAGATTTTAAAATATAAATGTAGCTTTCTGACGCAAAAACTCACAACTAAGCAGGAACTAAAAATGCAATTAGTTGCAGTATATTTCCTCAGCGATAAATACAACGTTAAATCGAGTACTGATAGCAATGTACGCACAAAACGAGAAATATAATTTATAAAGGAAACAGCTCTTTAGCACTAAGAACAACAATAATACTGCTCACGTAAAAAAAAACTGTTATCAAAATGAATTACGCAGTAGTAAAGTTCAAAAGATATTAAAATTATTTTTCAGATCTTAATTCATTATTACCAAATATACATTTGCAAAACTTTAGAAATATGTAATTTGTTAGGCGTTCGTGATTTAGAGTATACTTCGAAGATAAGTGTGACGAGGAATGAATTATGAAATTATAATTATGTTCAATGAATACATTTTCTATTCAGATAATAGTTTTTAATTATGTAAATATATTCTAACCTTTAAAAGTACACCCCAGCAGCAGAGAGACGAATGTCAAACAGTAGACTTAGTATAAAGAAACGTGTATGTCTAAAATCAAGATTAACAAATAGAACAATTAGCAAAATTGATATATTGTAATAGAAGAGACAAGCGACCATTACTCTACTGGTCTTGGCGAAGATAATTAAAAATATATTTAATTTAAAACATTGCAGACCATTTTCAGGCAAAAGAAGTAGCGTATTGACAAACGCATATCATATATTTCAATCGTGACAATTCCACACTTATTCCAAAATTAAAAATACATCGGTCAAATAGAATACTAGAAATATGAGACTAAAACAACGTAAATTGTAATTAGTGAGTTATCATTGATTACTAGCATTGTTTTGCTAATTAAAAAGGAAGAAATTAAAACCTATTAAAGTAAATAAACACAACACTAAATTTATTATTCAGTGATTCCTATTTACAGCGCAGGCATTCAAAAAGTATTCTTGGACAAGCCACTTTGCGAGCATATTTCACGGCGTCCCCGATAACCTACAGTAAAAAAAAAAAAAAAAAAAGAACAGGACTTAGAAAAAACAGGGGTCTACATCGTCAACCAATACATAACTTGCATACATTAAGTCCCAAATTGAAAATGCAGTCGGTGTAATCATGACAGGAAAAACCACAGTAAATAGACATCAGTAAAGTAAGTATCATATACGATGTTTGTTGCAATTACCTTGTAGTTATAATATATTAACCTATGCACAATATTTCTACGCCCAGGATTATAATGTGCAGTGTTTTGGTAATTATTATAATTATATAATATATAAATATAAGTTTAGTTATAGTAGTAACTAGAGCCACGAAATTGCCACGAAAATATTTTTGTAATATTTTGTTTCAAATTCCTTACGTCCACATCAGCAGCTATGCATCATGGTTATTGCCAACTGTGTCTTTGTTCAGACACGTCTCAATTATGACTGTGCCAATCAGAATATAAGGTTCTTGTGATACCACATGGGCTAGAGACACTGGTAAATCGCGGGAAAAGTAGATTGTTTGCTAGGCTTCAACACTGAACGTTTTGCACCTATATTGGCTATCGTTTATAAGAAGCACTGTGTCCCTCTTCAACAGACCCAATTATAACTGTACAGTGTTAACACAGAACGTATGTAGTTTGCCAGAAAACTGTTCACACGTGTCACGATTGAGATACTACAGTTTATTGGAGACTATGTTAAATATTGCCGCGATTTTCCAGTGTCTCTACACATGGCTTTTGAAATGACAGTAGAACCCCAATACAATTTAGAGATAAAAATACAATCTCTGACCTTGAGGCAGAACTTCAGATGTGCGCATAAGTCGTTGGAACCTAGTGTTGCAATAATCTCTTCAACAAACAAACTGTAACTCTATATCTCTAGCATATACGTGCACTGAAAAAGTAAAAGTACGCGCTTATGTCCAGAAACAATTTTTTTTTATAAGAAGACCATGCGATTAATGGGCTAAATTAGAGACGAAAATACAAGCAGCAAAATGTGTACAAAATTTCACGTCCGCAACGTGGCGACACTGTAAATTACGTCGAGTAATCGTAGAATCATATACGGAGCTTAGATTTCTAGTGGTGCAAGCCAGTTTAAATAGATTTCTCGTAAATAATTATTTGTAATCGCATACAAAATGCAGTACAAACTTGTGATGCTGTAAAGGCATCCAGAAATTCAGTTAAGCGTGAAAAATTTTACAACAAATTATTTACAAAATTTTGTATAGTATAAATAACAACGACGCTACTAAATATTTGTGACTTACACCACTTGGAATATCAGCCTCTCATGTTTGTACTGTTCGGGATTTTAACCTACATCCATAACTTGCAGGTCAGAACAGTAGTAGTAAGATATCTGTGGAGTGCAAGAATGGACTAACTACAGTGCTATGTTGGCACGCCAGTTTGTGCAATTAAAATGTAGCCGTACAACATTTTGCCACTGACAGATTCATCTCGAACTTAGTCCAGGATTCGCGATGTGTGCTTATCATGCTCTAGTTTCTGGACCACCTATATAAAGAGTTCCGATAATGTAGAAATTACGAAAGGAGGTGCTAACTGAAACATGCAAAAGATTACGAACATTGCTAGTGTGAGGTATTTCAGTTGGCTGTGTTGCGGCCTAGTACGACAGGTACCGCGATCGTTCTACCATGACACAAACATTCACTTGTCTCACAACAAGCAGAGTAGATACTCGCTCTGAATTCAAGATACCACGGGTACTATGCCCGGTCTGGCCATCCTTATTTCAGCTCTCCAGGGTTTTTACAAAACCATCCAGGCTATGGCTGGGATGGTTAATTAGTATAAGTCACAATTGATTCACAACAGGGGCGTAATTTAAGGGGAGCAGGGGGGGGGGGGCAATCGCCCCCCTAGATTTAGAATTTTATAAGTATAACATATATTTTTATGTTTTGTTATTTAAATAATGCTAACTTATACACATAGAACTGAATTTTCTAATTTACACATGCTTAATTAATAAAAAACATGCAACAAGGTCACTGTCACCGAAAAAAAAATTTTCCCCTCCCCCCCCCCTAAGAAAAACAAAAACCTGAAATGACGCCGCTGATTCGCCGTTAACCTGTACAAAACTGTGGGGGTATTCGACGTCACAGAAAACATAGCTTTGTTGGGTACTGCTACCGATTTCGAAACACCCAAGTAAATTATATTTATTATTTTTATTTGCAAAGGCACAGAGGGGCCGCAGTGGTCGAGGGGGTAGGATCGCCCGCCCTTCGAACCTAGGCGATCCGGTTTCGATCGCCGCCGGCGGGTTAGGTCCCGGATTCTTCGAATCTGTGAAACGTGGTTACGTTGCCGTTGGCAGGCGGGTTTTCTCAGGGAACTCCCGTTTCCACCGCCCCTCTCATTCCGTCGCTGCTCCACGCTCACCTCACCTCATCCATTTCTCGGGCCGGGGCATAGCCGTCTTTAGTAGAAGGCCCCGGCCTTCGATCTGGCAACCCTACCAGGAAGGGTCATTTTAACACTTCTTTTGTCTCGCCAACGGCTGTACCTTCCCCTGATTCGCCGATATGTAGGGCACTATAACGAATCAGTCAAAGCCAATGCCTATGGAGAGCTAACAGAAGAGTTAAAATGACCCTTCCTGGCAGGGTTGCCAGATCTAAGGCCGCGGCCTTCTACTAAAGATGGCTATGGCCGGGGCCGACAGGCATGTCTCGCTAGTCGAGCAGCCGGCCCGACCTTCACACACTGTGACCTTGTCGTAAGGCGGGAACACGGGGTGGTTTTCATTGTTATTTACAAGAATACGAACATGACGACCACCAAGTTATATACATGGAAAGAGAGAGGCTGAGAGAGATAATAGGAGCGGGAGAAATAGAGGAAATGTAAAAATATATAGGCTAAATATATTAACTTAAACTGTAAAAAAAATTTCTAGAATGTTTAGCAAGTAATTAACCTAACAGGGACAGTTACCATACGTCCGCTTTGTAAATATGCAAACTTTTACGGTCGTTACAACACACGTTTGGTAACTTCAGTATGCATTTAACTGTTTTATAAAAATGTTTATGAGTGCTACCATGGATGTCTGGGAAAGAATCCTACCATATGTACATTATTAGCGTTCCCATACACATGTGTGGCAAATTTACAAACTATTTTTTAGAGTGTACTTTACGCGCAAAGAACAGTATCTCAGCAATGAAACTCTTGAAATACGAAGCCCGAGCATGACTCATTAACGTATTTGTTTACTCTTTTGGAAATAAAAACAAAGCAGTGCTTATTATGGCGAATGTACATAAGGTCAAACTTTTAAGGTGAACGTTACATGTTGGCATAGCTGGTACATTGTTAGCAATGTTCTCTGCTCCTTCATCCAAGTTTATGAAGAAGCTAAAACACACGTCGTTAAAGGACGTAACCACCAGCGATGGTACATTTTATTAATGAGAAGAAAGTGCAAACATAATAATTCCGGGGTAAAACTAAGAAGTTTTAATTAAAAACGTTTGCTCAAAAGTCTGGTTTGAATGTTACCTGAAAAGCTGAAAAGATACATTAAGAGAAGGAGACATTACATAAGAACACTTCTGACTTCAGTTAATTATATGTTAAAATAGCAAATATGGCTGTTCTGCAACTCCTTGCCAATCATATCAAAGTATACGTTACTAGACATTTTGTACAACAATTCGGTATTTTGTTTACACACGCTGTCGTGTATAATTTTGAAACATTAACGATACAGTAGAAAAAAAATGTATAATTGAATTAAACCTATAGACTGTATCTTCGTATGGTGCATGGTGAAATAATTAATTTTAGAGTCGAAGAATCGGAACCAACTAAATGTTTTGTAGGCTCTACAAAGACGTTTAGTCAACTGAAGCATTACTTTTGTTAGATCAACGTTGCTTTATGACACGTTTCTGATTTTGTTCAGCAAACAAGAGATTTGTTAGAACAAGAAGTTATTTGTTTCAGCGCAAGCAAAAATACAACATAATAATAATAATAACAACAAACAATTAGACTTACCAGACGAATTCCTCTATTTAGAAACTCTTTCGATACGTCCTTTACTGTGCTTACATAATCTAAGGTAAATTTGTGTTGATGGGTGTGTTGATGTACAGGCTTAAAAAAACCGAAACGTGAATGGCGGGTGAACATTTCTTATGCAAGGAAAACGCACCGTGGAGAGTTTGTGCATTTTTTCTGTGACAATAACAGAAGGAAGTGTATCACCACTACAGCAGATTACAGCACATTAAATTAAATTTATTTCACATTTACAGTGTTAACATTTAAAAAGTTAGAAAATACTTTCTTTCCTCTATGAATAACCAATTTTCGTTGCCATAACAGAAAGTTCAGTATCACTACTAAATAACAAGTACGTCAAACATATATAGGCCTATTGTAAACTGACGATGTATATGTTGATAAATCACTTTGCGGGCATCACATAATTGGGAAGTCTCTGTACATATAGTTCGCAAGGTTACCAACAGATAACAGACGTGTAGTAGCAGCAATAAGTAACCTATGTATCAAATATAAGATCACATTTTAAATGTTTAACATATTAATTACTGTTGCTGAATTTCGAATGTGAATGAAGAAATATTGGTCAGCACTTCACATCTAGGTATTTAGCGCTGGTGAGGGGTGGCATGATGTAAGTAGGGAGCAGAGCTGAAATGAAAGGAACGGGGGGAAACGGAAGATACCCGAGAAAACCCACTGACTAGTGGCATCGTCTGGCACGGTCCCTACATGCGAAAATCAGGAACCGGCTCCGCCGGGGACCCAACTCGGATCGCCTTAGTTGGAGATGAAGTTCGAAGTCTGAGTGTCACGCAGTAGGGTAGGTTAACCTTATACTGTACTACGTAAGTCATGTTAAAGTAAACTTATTAGTGTTACTGAGCAGCCCATTTCCAAAAAGTTTCTTGTCCTGATTTTCTTAATAGTGTAATATTTGTGTGGAGTGTATCCCTTTAGTTGGTCTGAATTTCAGTATGAATGTCAGTAGCAATGTGTGTAGAAGTTATGTTCTTCATTCTATAGTTATGACTAGGAAGGAACAAACCACATTATAACCAAGACATTCAGTAGTTAAGACATTGACATGCCAGATTACATTTCGTATTCTCATTTTTTAAAAATATAACATAAATTATTTACAGTATTTGGTCGAGAGCTAAAGAGAAGTTATGTACTTGTTCTTTAAAAGAGAACAAGGAACATAATTCAGCACCAAAAGCGTAAGTTTAAAATTGTGGGATTCTGGAAGACAATATGCAGAAATCAAAAAACAACAATCCTAGACGATAGTTTTTGCCAACTTTCTCAGTAACACTTTCTCGAGAAACGTGTTTCTGAAGACCAAAATGGGCGCCGAAATCTCGTCGTTTAGTTGCGGCCCAACATATCACACTTTTAACAAGTGTATCATTCTGGGTAAATGTTTGCTCAAAAAATTGGTTAACTTCTTTGTCTAGGATTATTTATTTGTAATTTTCCCTTTTGACTTGGAAGACCATAGAAGGAGCTTTGGTCAGACCATTCGCCTCCTACCAATTTGGTCCGCGTTCAATTCCCGGTATTTCGGTTCCCCGGATTATCGCATGTGGGAATCGTGTCGGACGATGCCGCTGGTCGGCGGTTTTTCTTAGGGGTCTCCGTTTCCTCCTCCCCTTCATTCCGGTGCTGCTCCATACTCACTTCATGTCACCCAGCACCAGTGCTAAAGACCTCGATGTTAAGTGCCGACCAAACTCTCTTCTCTTCACTTCACTTCAATTCCATATTTTCTTCCAAAAATGTGTACATTTCAATTGATATTTTAAACGTTTATTTACCTACCATACACTCTTAAGGGTGTTCACGTGGCAAAAATTCATTATTTTATATTTGTACGACAAAGCGTTCGTTTTATAAACGTTACTTGTGACTAAATTTTCCATTTGTAAAATTCCGTAGCTCTTATAGTCTTCCCATAGCGGCATGTCAGTGTCAAAACTTGCAAGTTACGGAAACACAACAATAAGAAAAGCCAAGTGACTTACTGGAGCTAAATAATTTACACTGAAATGAGATATGTGCCATATGCTAAAATATTTAAAAACACACAATCAAATGCCTTTGTACTAAAAAAAATATATCTAAAAACAATGAAAATTCACGTAATTTTTGCCAATTATTAAAAAAAAAACGGAATTACTTGGTTTTGTGTTTTAAATATTTTAGCATATTGCCCATAATATCTAAGTTCAGAGTAAATAGTTTTTTTTTTCGAGTAACTCACTTTGTTTTATTGTTATGTTCCCGTAACTTGCAAATTCTGACTTTGACGTGCCACTACGACGGTCTAAAAATGTTACAGTTGGAAAATGTAGTCACAAGTAACGTCTTTAAAACGAACGCTTTGTCGTACAAATATAAAATCATGAATTGTTGCCACGTGAACACACTAAATGTGAATTTGCTAATCACCCGAGTGTTCTGTCTGGGCTGTTGTTCTTCGATGGGTCTCGTGGCATTGCATGCAAAGTGTCCGCTACAAATAGCATGTCTCATGCAATCTGGCGTGGAACTGCCCCATCCTTCTCCACTCTGCTACATCTCGCGCCCTTTCTGGTAGGAACATTGCTGTGGGTGTTGACCCGACATTCAACATTGCAGCCTTCTTATTTGAACACTTCAAAGCTCGTTCAACACTTCTTGTGATACATTTTCTTATCTCCACGGGTAGTCACTTAAGTAATTTTTTTTTTTTTTAACTGTGGAAGGGAACAGATGTTGCAAAACCGTGACTTAGAAAAGTCGGCAAATACTATGTAGTTAAATTTTTTCGAAACATAGGTTTTTATAATTTTGGGTAATTGAGGAGTGTTTGTGGGAAACAATATAAGTCCAAATGGTGAGTTCTTCAGGAAATGAAAAAAAGAAAAAAAAAAACAGTTACAAATAATTTCATAATTGGAATGCTGTGTTACATTTATTTACAATATGTGAAATTAACTGTTACTGAAAAGATTTAGAAAAGTGTTACTTCAAATAGAACTTGTGTCATTCTCCATGACAACAGTTATACTAAGTGCATTCTACGGACGATTGTTTGAGCTGAACAATGCATTATTGGCACTCTTATCACTTCCTACGATATTAGCAACAGAACATATAATTCTTTCATTGGAAAACCTCAAAATATGATTTTCTGGCACTTATATATTTTTCCACAAACACTCTTCAATTATTGACTTTAAGGAAATTTAATTAAGTCGATAATTAGACAAAATTATAGAAACGCCTCATTCGCAAAATTGAAGCTAAATAATACAAACAATTTCCAACATTTCTATGTAACGGTTTTGCGATATCTTCTTCATTTCAGGATTTAAAAAATAAACCAGCAAAAACACCATAAATAGGGTTCCGTGGTTTTAAAGATAAGTACGACTTAAAAGGCCTGCCTAACTGCGCTTGATATGTGATACAGCTAATTGCGATTATTCTATTATACACTATAAACTAGAAACTGTGAATGTTCACATGTTCAAATTGTTGAAACTGCCCCATCGGAAAACTCTCAAAATCTACAGATTGCATCAGCGAAATAAACTCCCTGATTTAATCAGAGATTTCCACTAATGGAAAAAAAGTTACTGTTTTTACTTGGATGTACAAAAATGTGCAATGTGACTTATATTTTTAATTTTTAAATTATGCATTTAGTTCAAGAAAAGCACCCACCAAGGTTAAATAAACTGAAGAATACCAGCGGGATTCGAACCCACGATTACTTTAATGCCAACCCTAACGTTAACACTTAGTGTAAACAGTTTTCATTTAAGTTCTTTTTATTACTGTTTACCAGTTGCATGTGTATTATTTTTGAACACTGTTTAATTAGAAGTAAAAATTGCTGTTTGTGGTAAAATGTGAATTTTTCAAAGCATAATTAGAAACGGAACGAAACTGAACGTTACTAAAATAGAAAAATTACCCACAGCAGAACGACAAGAATATTTATTACTATGTTGTTCTACTATAAACACTGATGTTCAGCAAAACACATAATTCACTTTTAACAACGAGCAAACTAAAATTCGTAGCGTGTTTGCTGTGGAACTAGTGGTTTGATATTTATTACATGTAGACTAAGATCATGTGACATTATTTTTATTACATTTTAGTTACAGAGTTAAACGTTGGTTTTCAAAACACTGATATATTAGTAGAATTTATACTTATTAATTAGTGAAATATACTTACTAATTTAATATGTTACTCAAATCTGATCTTTTCTTATTTATTTACCAGTCAGCGTAGGCAACGTTGACAAACCAACTAGTTCGCCAATGGTAAACCGTGCAACTTATTAAAACTGTGAAAATTGCACTGGTTCTAATTTCGAGTGTGTGACGAAGTCAAACATAGCTATGAATACTGATTTATTTCTTAGGCTTCAATATAATCCGGACCTACCTGACGTACCAATTTTTTTATTGGCGTGAGAGTGGGAGTGAGATATTTTGGTCAGCGCTTACCATAGAGTTATTTAGTGCTGGTGAGTGGTGACACGAGATGGGTATGGAGCAGCACCGGAATGAAAGGGTGTGGGAAACGGGAAATCCCAGAGAAAACCCGCCGACCAACGGCATCGTCCGGCATGATTCCCACATGCGAAAATCCGGGTACCGACCACGCTGGGAATCGAATCCGAATCGCCTCGGTGGAAGGCGAGAGGTCTGACCATTCGGCTACCGCGGCCTCTTGATTGGCGTGGTTACTATGGTGTTTCACTACCGAACGTTTTTGATTGGTTTTTAAACAGACACGTTCGTAATCATCCTCCATATTCTATTCATGCAAGGAGAAGATCGCTACGCCATTTTGTAAACAACACCTTCACGAAAGATCCCTGAGATTACATCAAACACAAGTTGGTGCCACTGATTTTTGGTGGAAAGAAATTTAGCACAAACTCGTTTCAGTGCCGTACGTGCACATTGGCAGCTGTGCATCATGGTTATTGGCAGCGTGTCTTAGTGCAGAGGCGTTGTTTATTTGACTTTGCAAATGAGAATACCGTTACTGAGAATCTACATGTGTGTGATTTGCGGGTATAGGTAGAGAAGGTGATTTATCGCGGGAAAAGTTGACTGTTTGCTAGGCTTCAATGTAATGTATTCATTTCTTACACTTTTATTTCGTTACTGGCGAGTCCCTATTTGACTGAGACAATGATAACTCTGGTGCACTACTACTGGACGTCTGTCATTCGTCTGTAAATAACTAGACTGTGCCACATAACCGTCGGCCAACAATATATGACGCAGGATGATGCACTGATTTGCAGAATACGCTGGCAGAAAACATTCTCGCGATAAATCACCTTCTCTAGGTATAAGTTATAATCGAAGATCATCGCAAGCTATGACCGTAAAGCCACGATTTTAAGGCGAAACGATTTTTGCATCAGTTGGCTTCAGTTTCTTATGTGCACAGCACATCGCAGTTCTGCTTCATGGTCAGTGATCACAGACTAAATGGTAATACAGACGTGAAATGACGTGGCGGTTTTTTTATACGGGCGAACGTCCCCGCTTATTGGCTGCCCAAGGCTGTAGATTTCAGTCCCGTGTCTGTTTGGCTCCTGCTGTTACGGCAGGTTTCCTATTGGCCTGGCTGCCGGCTAGCTGATTGGCGGTAGTCGTTTCCGTCATATTGCTGGCCAGGGAAGCCATTTTGTTGGAGTGTGTGACTGAGTTCACTGTCCTACCGGCTATTTCACTTCTGTATTCTTAAATATTCTGTGTTCAGTGATAGGATGTTTTTTTTTTTTTTTTAACTCTCGTTTGTCTGCGTTTTCTACTGGTAAACCACAGACTATGGCGCAACAATTTTCTTACTCTGATTGACGATGTCAAATGAGAGACATTCCTGTATAAAGACATGTTGCCAATTACCATGAAGCACACCTGCAGATGTTCACGTAAGGCGAAGGAACGAAGTGGGGCAAAAATATTTTCGCGACAACATCGTGGCTCAATTATGGGTAATATGGTGAAACATATATAATTAATTAATATATAAGTCAGCAATGTACAAACGCTTCTCGAATTCGATGTTAAAATGAGTATTACTTGCATGTTCGACGAGGAAGTAAGACATTTAACACACGGAACGCGAAGTCTCTCTTAACAAACTCACGAAACGTAACCATGGACAGTTGTAAAGAAAGTCGAAACTAAGGAATCTGGCCCGGAATTAATGAGGTATCATCCAGACAACCAACGGAAGGACAGGGAAACAAACAAGGGCGCTGCAGATGCGCGCGCACCTTCGTTAGCGGAGTTGAACACACGCAGATCCAGTTTCATTATGCACCGACAACAAAAGAAACGCCGGAGTGGAGGAAGGGGAAAAGAAAGCGGGGAAGTATTATTAAATTTGGAATCCTACGTCTCCCTTTCAAATTAGTTCGGTAAGTGGAGGAACTTTAAATAGGATTTTCTTATAACTATTGGGGAGCTCAAAGTGGAACAAGAAAGTTGGAAGACTGAAACTGTATGTACTGTACATCTCGGCAGTAGCATGAAATATAACATTGTAATATATATCTTGTGCGTGTTAAATAGCTTAAAAGCGAAGTCCTGTCCTGTATATCAATAGATAAGTACGCAAAAACTGTAATGTATTGATTTATTCCGTAAATTTTTATCGAAGTGCATTCAGTCTTACCAAAGCATTCGTGTTATTATATACACATAAAAAAACACTTTCTTTGCGTATCACTCATTTCATTGCGGCAAATAAAACTTCTGTTTTAATATGGATCGTTACAAAGTAGCTTTGTCATATAGGAAATAATATTTCAAGTGTCATTTAATGGTAAGACGTAATCATGTTGGAATCAGAATAGTTAAGTTGAGATATTTATGGTCAATAAATTATTTTATTTAATACAGTATGATGAAAATAAATTTAATGGCTGCTAATAAAATTAAATTGTTCTAATATATTTTTAAAGGAAGATTTACTTATACAAATAGCATGTTTTCAAGCTATACGTTGCAGTAAAACATCTATTTTTTTAAGCTGTAAAAAATCAAAGCAATTTTTTCACTTGCTGAAAAGTATAATTTTTACTTTGCACAACCAAGTTATCCGTGGTTCAAAGTACTTATTTCAATTCTTTTTGTACATTTCATTATTTGGAGTTAAAAATTCGCAAACATTTGAGCAAACAGCATACATGGACGAACCTAACACGCATAAGAAATCTTTGAAATCAAATAATCTATTTTTCCGACACAAAATAACTTAAATACATGTGAATATTTATAACCACCTATATTTTTTTAGCTATTTGTATAATTTTATTATAGCAATGGATACTTGTTTTTAAAATATTCTGTGTAACGGAAGTTTTCTATCAGTTTTTATAGCAGAGGATTTTAAGGTTTAGTAAGTTTGGTTAGGTACCAAAAATTTTTAACACATGATCACAATACCCAAAAATACTGCTAGAAGTTATTTTTAAAAATACCAGAAACACACGAACAGAGCTTAAAATACGCATAGGTATAATAAGTATGGTTTAAGTAATTTCTGTTACAAATTTGTGCAATTTTCTTCCACTGTTGTTATTTTCTTGTAAGCACTTACGTTCCCTGTCTTGGCGAAGTTAACTATCTTAGTATTTATAATGCGAGAATTACTTCTATCGTGGCGTGCACAAAAATTACTGATAAGTCGACAATGGGGTTAAGAGAACAGAGCAACGAACTGCCATCAAGTTTCTGGACTGCAACGAAGTAATGTAGCTAAGTAGACAGACTAACGTCTTATCACCAGTGAGATAATTAGAGATGGTACCTACGGCTCAAAGAATCAGGAGACGAAATACAATCGGCCATTGTATAAACAGGATTGTTACATGCTCTTTATTCCATTTTTAAAGTTTCAGTGCAGTAAACATTTAATTATGTGACATTTCAAGTTGTATGATGTGCTCTTTAGTTCTAAGAAATTAATTTGTTTAAATCATAGATCCCTGTAATATGTTTTTTTTTCACACCAAATACAAAAGAGGAGAGTATTCCGAATATAGGTCATTCGGGATGATGTGAGCACAAAAAATTTAACCTTTGAAAAATAAAACTAACCGTTGATGCATATAATTCAACATTATCTCTAGTAGCTTTACTGCTTGTATGGTTGGCAGCAAAATCGCACAGCATAGTTGCATTAATTTTCTTATATAAATACATTAATATTGAAAAAAAAGGAAACCGAAATCGACATTATTGCATTACATATAATAAAATACATTTTTAAAAAACAAACTGTATATATTTATACCGACTGTACACTTTATCTTAGACGCGCAAACATCAAGTGACGTGTCCATAGAGGCTAGAAATTTCCCGTCGTTAGCCATTACGCGTGGAAAGATACGAATTGGCTGAAAATAGAACTTAAGCAGGGCTTTTTTGAGTGCTCACTTTATCCCGAACCGCCTATAATGAGAGACACTGGAAAATCGCGGGAATAGTTGACTATTTGCTAGGTTCCAACAAGCTGTATATAACACTGAATGTTTTGTATCAACACTGGCTATGTTTTATTTGAAGCATTGTTTCTCTCTACAACAGGCCCAGTTCTAACTGTACAGCTTGGACACACAGCGTGTGTGATTCGTCACAAAGCTGTTCACACGTGTCACGGTTAATATAATACAGTTTATTGGAGACTATGCTAAGCATTTTCGCGATTTTCCAGTGTCCCTACCTATAATGTGTTTCTTTATTAGGTAATTAAGGAGCTGAATAATACGTAGTAATGTCTTGAGTTGTACGACACCAAATTTGAAACATTTTTTCCGCGGAGACTGTAATAGAACAATAAAATAATTTTGTCACCAAAATGAAACATTTCGTCTCATGATATCGTTTCTTTCTAGGCAACAACTGATAGGTACACTCGGTAATATAAATACATTTAAAAAACAGTAAATTTTACATTTATTTTTTTCCCCTCATTGATTACTATCAACCATAGCCATCTTTAGTAGACGGCCGCGGCCTTAGATCTGGCAACCCTGGCAGGAAGGGTCATTTTAACACTTCTTTGTCTCGCCAAAGGCAATGGCTTCCCCTGATTCGCCGGTATATAGAGCAGAATAACGAATCAGGTACAGCCATTGCCTTTGGAGAGCTAAAATAAGTGTTAAAAATGACCCTTCCTTCCAGGGTTGCCAGATCTAATGCCGCGACTTTATACTAAAGATTAGATGGCTATGTATAAACACGTGTTCTATAGCGATCGTTTTGAAAGAGTGCGTGAACTAGGCCGTACCTCAATTCACTCAGCTCTCTCGCTCTCTCTCTCTCTCGACCACGTCATATTGACGTCTCTGGCAGTCTCAATTTGTTGGCGAGAGTGCGAAAGAGCGACAGTACAGCGAGAGAACGAAACTGTTCACTCGCTGCTCTCTCTCGTTCTCTCTGGCATCCGCCATCTTGATTACAACTATGGTTTGAGGTTACTGCAGAAATGTGAGTGTGAGTCACATATTGAAAATATTTCAATATTTATGAATAAATAATTGTTTCTAATGAACATTTCATTATGGCGAGAAGCTGTGTAAACATTTTCTGCTATAATATATATTTAAATACACAAAATACCAAACTACGACATCGCCAATAAACAGTTATTCGCTGCTTGAAATACAACTCTGGCAAGTTTTAAACTATTATTCGAATTGCCTACAAATGTATTTGATGTGTTTATAACTTGTATTAATAAAATTTACGCTCTTGTTACTTTGCATCATTTGTTTACAAACTTGAGAGTGCATCGACCCATTCGGAGAGAGCGAGAGTGCCAGAGAGCTGTCTCTCTCGTGGTAATGCGAAAGTGTGCTCTTTAAATTGGGACACGGCCTAAAATCCTCTCAAACGCCTCATGGATACCGTTTCAACTACCAGTGTTTGTCAGGCAGGACATGTAACTTCAAGCAGGTGACGTCCAGCTCGGAGAACTGTAACACAAGAAAATACAGTTAATAACATTAATAATAAATCTTATGAGATTTTTAAATGATTGTTTGAATGGGAATTTACAATCATAATTAATTGGTTTGTGGGCATACGCCATTGTTCATGTTTTGCTGATCAAACTTGTGTTGAATGAGAAAGCACAAAAAAGAATAAAAAACAGACATAAAACGCACAAATAAACAAGAGGAAAAAGCAATCCCAGAGGAATTCTGTCATTTTTTTTCTTTCTTTTTCAAATTAGACAACAAAGAATACTAAAGGTATAAATTAGTCGAACATAGACGTCACACCCAGACAAAGACGACACAAATATAATAAGATTAATAAATTATGTTTTAATTCACTTGCAGTTGTTACACTATTGTATCTTAAAACGAATATACCTCTGATAAGCCCACAAATCTGTACAGAACTTAAAGTTACGAGTGTCTGTACATGACAATCATGTTGCATTGCCTCTCACTGCATGTTCTACTCGACTGTCTGACCAAAATGTGGAAGATCAGTTTATTTTTTCTGTTAGCCACTGTTCGGAAGAAGAATACTCAGTTCAATGTCTCTAGCGTAGTCTAAACTAAAATGGCAAGATCTTAAAACAAACCACATTAGTAGAGAGGGACCCCTGTTTTTCGCGAAAAGAATTTTGCCTCACTTTGTTTCGGCGCCTTACGTGCTTCGTGGTCAGTGATTGGATATTTTAGCTCTCACGAGACTTGGGTTTCTACCGGCAAATCACAGACGTGCGGCGTTGATATTAATGTTATTGTAATTGGCTCAGACAAATAGGACACGGCTCTTCGCATAGACACACTGTCAATAACTGTGAAGCAGAATTGCAGATGTTCACGTAAGCCACTGAAACAAACTGTGGCAAAATTCTTTTCGCGAAAAACAAGGGTCCCTATAAGGTAGGGACACTAGATTTTCGCGAAGAGATTTTGCACTCAGCTTGTTTCAATGTCGCTCTGCTTCATGGTCAGTGATTGGATGCTTTTAACGTCCAGCGTCTTGAGGTCCTGCCAACAAATCACAAACGCGTGGTGTCTAAATGACATTGTTCTGATTGGCGTAGTCGAGTGTGAGGCTTCTCTACAGTTGTGTCAGTACAGCTGTTACAAACGTTCAGGAGAAATAGAGTACACCCAGACAACATAATATTTAGGTATACAGATGTGAAACAGTCGTTAAGAAGGCAAACTCAGTCACACCAGGGGCGTCATTTCAAGTTTTTCTTGAGGGGGGGGGGGCAAGATTTTTTTTCGGTGACAGTCACCTTATTGTAACTTTTTTATTAATTAAGCATGTATAAATTAGAAACTTTAATAGTAAAGCTTCAGTGTTATGAGCTTAAGTTAGCATTACTTGAATAACGAAATTTAAAAAAATATATATTTTATACTCTTAAAATTCTAAATCCAGGGGGCTTTGCCCCTCCTTCCCCCCAAAATGACGCCCCTGAGTCACGCACGCCAGTAAAATGGCTTCCCTGGCCAGCAACATGTAGGAAACACCTACCGCCAATCAGCGACTGCCCTGACAACTGGCAGCGAGACCAATAGCAAACCTTCCGTAACATGAATGAGCCGAATAGACACGAGGCTGTTATCAACGAACGGCCTCTAAACAACCAATCAGCGGCGAAGTTCGCAAGTATCAAAAGAGCCGCCACGTCATTTCACGTCTTTATTACAATTTAGTCTGTGGCCATACGATGGGAAATCACACATCAACGCATGGTCGGAAACGCTTTTCTGCGACACAAAACACAAGAAAGAAAGGACACGAAAAAGTATGAGTGAAACATGTTTATCAATTCTTAATACAGAAAAAAAAATAACTAAGAAAAAAGAACATTGAGAGACGTCGATCGTCATCAGCAGCCAAAGACTCGCCAGCATTTTCACCGTATTAAGAATAATAAACATATTTTCTCCTCTTGTCCGTTTCATTTCTTTCTTGTGTTTTGTATCGTCACTACCGCGCCAGGAAAGTGCTTCTGACCAAGCATTGCTATGTGATTTCCCATCGTCTGGTTGTACTCTATCTCTCCTGACAGTTTGTAACCACTGTATTGATACATCCTGTATGTTACGGAGAAAAGTTCGCGTTTTCTTTTTGTCGCAAGCAAGAATTCAAATTACTCTAATTTCGTGTCGGTTTCGCCGTTGGGCCGTGACTTATTTGACACGTCATGAAAAGCGTTGGGCTGATAATATAGACTCAACTAAATGCATGTCCAGTCGCGTTGCATTACTATGTCAGCGAGCAGCCAATGGGCAGCTGTTGTTTAAGGGCGCGGTCTACCGCAATTTTCATCATCATTATTTTATTTTTTATTTGTACCAGATATTTTTTTCTTATTCTAGACTAAAAATGTGACTAAATTTTACTCTTATGAAATTTTATTATCTCTGATAGTTTTCTCGTAATGGCTTGTTAAAGTCATATTTTGCATGTTTCCGTTTTAACGACTACACTAAAATCAACTGATATACCAAACTCAAAAAAATCACAGAGGATAAAGACATTGCAGGCTACAATGACATGCTCATTAAATTAAAGAATAAAAATGATTCGAATTTCAAAGAAATGCCGAAACTGAATATAAAAATTTCAAAAATTAAATATATATTTTTTAAATACAAATAATTTTTATTATTTAATTTTATGAGCATGTCATCGTAGCCTGCAATGTCTTTATGCACTGTGATTTTTTTTTTTTTTTAGTTTGGTATATCAGTTGGTTTTAGTGTAGTCGTTAAAACGGAAACATGCAAAATATGACTTTAACAAGCCATTACGAGAAAACAACGAGAGATAAAATATTTCATAAGAGCCAAGTTTAGTCACATTTTGTGTCTAAAATAAGAAAGAAAATATCTGGTACGAATAAAAAAAAAATTAAAAAAAAAAAAAAAAAAAAAACGGCGATGAAAATTGCGGTACACCGCGCCCTTAAATATATATTCTTGGAGGTCAGTGAACAGGTCATTGATAGGGGCAGCAAACTTGCAGGTTCAAAGACCCGCATGCTATACTTTTATCCATTCTGAGGTTGCAGCAGAAATAAACATTGTCACTGGCGAGCTTTCAGTCATTGGCTGGTTGGTTAGTTAACAGTATTGTTGCAACAGATAATGCTATGTTATCTTTCAGACGTGGTGATTTGAACGTTAAGTTGCAGTTTTTAATCCACTGTAATATAATATCACGTTGTGTGCATGAAATACTATATGTGCTTGTAGGTTGGAAGCATGTTTATCTGTTACCGTTACGGAGAATAAACGTCTCAAATAATCAGTACTCCGCAAGATGGCGAACGCGGTGGGTCGGCCTGGAGTGTCACGTCCACGTGTCGTAAAGCATAAACAAGGACAGTCTTTACAAAGCGGACAAATGGTAGTGCATGTATTTAAGGCTCCGTTCCAGTCGCCATACTGAATTGTGTTATTTTTTCGCTTTTTTTGGAATTCTGAAAAGAAAAATGTTAAATATGCGATTATACCTCACATTCTATTTACATTACAGGCTTTGCGATTTAGCTGTTAACTTATAATTACGCCGCAATTTGTATGGCATATTTTTATTATATTCATAATTTACCCGACATATTGCGGCGTATTTATAAGTTAACGGTTAAATCGCAAGGTCAGTACTGTAGCGAAATGTACATAGAATTTGAGGTATAATCGCATATTTAACAATTTCCTTCTCAGAATTCCAAAAAAGTGAAAAATAATAAAATTCAGTATGGCGACTGAAACGGAACCTTGTTTCCAGAAATTATTAGTACGGGATGTAGTTAAGATGGTTTCAGAAGAGACTGGAGTTTCAGGATGAAGCATTTTTAAAGCAAGAAAGTAGATAAGAGTTAAGTGTGTATTGACAACACCGATCATGAAACGTCTATGTAGAAATATTTCTTTGTGACGTCGTGAGTACTTCTGTACAATTAAGAAGTACATATAGGGCCGACGGATAACGAGTGTATTATTTAGATGGCAAGTGAAGTGTTAGTTAAGTGGTTTGAGAAAGTTCATCAGATAGCGATTCGGATGGTATTGAGCCATTTTCTGATGTTGATGTGTAGGTGAGTGTCTTAATTTATTTGATCACATAGGGTGTAATTGTGTACCTTGTCGATATATGTAATATTTCGTGGAATTGTTTGAGTGTCTGGGTGTCAAGACTTTTGACTTAAATTCAAAAGTTTTGCAAATTTACTTTTTTTAAGGTAAATAACTTAGAATGAAGAAATATTATAGTACAAAGGAGCAGCAAGGGACAAATGTTCTTGAGAAGGTTTCGCTCCGCGCGTACCATTCCCGTGGGAAAATTTTAGTAGAGGCGTGACCTTGACAGCCAATAACACGTGGAGGCGGCGCGGTGGCTTGTTTCACACACAGCCAATGCCGTTCAAGCGCGCGAACCTGCGGAGTGATACAAGCTGCAACCTTGGAATGGATAGACTTTAGACTCCGTTGTCTTCTGCGTATTCAAGGCCCGTCTATTAGTTCATTGCCCACTGTTCCACTGAGTAGCAGCTAGTGTACAAATGCCGGGGTTTAAGTATTTATAGGACATTGGATTCTAACATGCAGGTCACTGAACCTGCGAATTTTTCCTGTCTCTACACCACACAAATATACACTGTCAATAATCATGAAGTAAAACTAAATAAATATGTATTCGTAAGGTACTGAAGTAAACTGGAGCAAATTTTTTTCTCTCGGAAATCGAGTGTTCCTATTTATAAGTCACCAACGTTACTCTACTGGGTTTTATGACTCACAAGTAGTGACTGACAGATCGATCAATATCTTTTGCTATGCCATGCATATGCAGAATAGCGACAAAGTACAGTTTAAGCGCGCAGCAATACGCCACGGACAGTGGTAGGTATTCTAAAATTCCAGCTTTAAATTGAGTGTTAGCGACCAGGAAGTTTCGCAAATTCATCCGAGAAGACGTTAGATTACAAATTTATTTACTCAATAGTTATTAGAGGAACGTCAATTTCGCAAATGCATTCCAGATCAGGTTGAACGCCAAAAATATATACTTTATAATCATTAATCACGTGTGTGATTAGCTGGCGGCTGTCACGAAACGCATTTGACTACTGCAAGCCAGTAGTAAATAAGGAAATGATTCATAGAGCTATCGCTTGTAATGTTGTAAGCCAATGAATAATCGACTGTATCCAGAGCGTGTACAGGACTGAGCAATCTAGGCTACTGCCAGATGAATCCGCGAAATTGACGAACCTACGTAAATTTCGCGGATTCATCTGGCAGCAGCCTAGACTTGTCAGTCCTATACACCCACTGGCCACAATCGATTATCTATTGGCTTATAACCGTACAAGCAGGTAGCAAGCGATAGCACTTCGCATTATTTCTTTATTTACTGCTGGCTTGCAATAGTCAAACGCGTTTCGTAACAGCCGCCAGCAAGTCACAGACATGACAATGAAGTATACATAATTGGCGTTCAACCTGACCTGGAATGTATCTGCGAAATTTACGTACCTCTAATAATGATCATAGCGATACGCTCAGTGTTAAATAAAACCATTCCTTGAAGACAGTGAACCAGTATTATACCTGCATGTAAACACTCACTGACTGCCGAGCTACCTTGTCATATATACAACTATACACTCACTGTAGCAGCAGACAATATACAAGTATCTGAAGACACAGTGTACACAGGACTGTACAGTCCAGCCGGCAAGTCGTTGAACACGTGACAATTCAGTGTCTCTATTCATTGTTGTTCTTCTATTTGAAGTGTATAGATAATATAATACTTAGGATAGTGCTGAAACTCATACACAATGTGAGTATGTATATGTGTGGTGTATGTTCGCAATAGTTCATTTACATAGGCCATGGCTGATTCATCTCCCAGTTCCTGCCGTTGAATCAAATTGTGTCAGCCTTCACTAGTAACCTCACTGTCGACGAAACGTAAAGCTTAATACTGACAAAAAAATAACAAACCCCTTGTTAACGCGCCAAGGTAATTAACTCACATTGCATCACTACGATACTGTTAAAGATTTAGAACCGTACAATCACTTATAATTTACATAAATTTACAGCGAAAATTGGATTTTTTTAGAAGGTATGAATGCGTAACTAATCAATTGCAGGGGATTTTGCACACAAATGCTTTGTAAATAATGTTCCTAGACGAGGAAGAGTATGATGTTATTTGAAAAACCATTCTGAAAAATTTCATTTCCTGCAAGTTATTACGTTCAATTTCCATAAATCCAGAGCGAAACGCTTTGAATTATACACGGTATTTTTATGGAATATTCATGCTGGAAAATTAAAACGAATGGACTGCATCACAGACCTGGAAGTTTTCTATGGCCGCAAAAAAAAAAAAAAAAAGCGACAAGCAAATAAGCAATTATTCTGCCGAAGAAAAAAATTTGTTTCAACGTGGGGTTTTTGTTTGCATATTTTTATTATAAAAATAACTTTGTCGACTGTACAAAAAAAAGTTTTCTCATTTATCATTCTGAAACGAACCAGATTACAGTAAAACAGTAGCTCCATATTTGTTTAACGAGTTCAAAACACTACACACATTTACACACACACATGAACATACATTATATATAATGTATGTACGTGTGTATAGTTTTGAATATATAAATATATATATATATATATATATATATATATATATATATAGAGAGAGAGAGAGAGAGAGAGAGAAAGAGAGAGAGAGAGAGAGAGGAATAGAGAGACAGAGAGAGAGAGAGTGTGTGGGTTGGTGATTATTGACCAAGCACAATGCAATCGTAGACTAGAACTGATATAGTAAATACATATTTGCAACAGAAAGCGGATTACTAATTACTAATGCTAAATTCTTTTGGTGAGCTTAAGGCCTGTTAGGTAACGTGGAGGAAGACGCCAGTCATACAGATTTAGTACATTTTGTTAATGACTATTTAAACTTTCTAAATAAATTTATAGCTCATTGCTAGGGACCCTTGTTTTTCGCGAAAATAATTTTGCCTCACTTTGTTTCAGTGCCTTACGTGCACATCTGCAGTTCTGCTTCGTGATCAGTGATTGGATATTTTAACTCTGTCGAGCCTTGGTATTCTACCGGCAAATCACAGCCGTGAGGTGTTGCAGAGACTTTATTGTAATTGGCTCAGACAAATGATATACGGCTCTTCACATAGACACGCTGTCAATAACCATGAAGCAGAATTGCCGATGTTCACGTAAGGCACTGAAACAAGGTGGGGCAAAATTCTCTTAGAAAAAGAAAAAAAAAAACAGGGTCCCTGCTCATTACTAACTTACGCAATTACCATAAACCAGTATTATATCCCAATATTTATTTGACATTTATTCAAACGTTTTGGCTTTGAAATTACTTACGTGTTGGGAACTTCTCCCTAGTTACCTAACGTTATGTATTTTTACAAAGCTATAATCTTTGTTTCCCAAGTATTTTCTATACGACATAATTTAGGTCTGCTATACAGACAAATGGGCTACATAGTTGACAGCTGCTGTTTACGATGATCAACTTTGCCACTTAGCATGAACAAACACCAGTTTTGAACTTGATATTTCGTCTAGTTAAACGTAGGCACCTGTTAGCAGTAACCTCATGTGATCCATGAGTCTTGCATGTGTAGGAGTTACTCTTGGTGCTCCCAGAGTGTTTATTCCTACCAGCCCCAGGGAGTTGGTTGCCAAAAGTGTTGAATTTATTCGCAAATGTTTTGAAAAGAGTGAAGTTTTTTTTAATAATAAAAATATTCACACGGGTAATTTTTACTATGGTAAAGGCGATGGGACTAATTCCTCACTATGTTTGAATATAAAGGCGTTTGAAGTTACATAGTGCCAGAAAATTCAATAAAATAATTTTTTTATTAGTATCATGTTACCCGCAACGGTAAGACCAATTGAAAGAAAAATATTCGCCTTACTTTTGAAGTACCTTAAATTTTTTTGTCATTGTCTTAACAAAACAATTATGTTACGTGCAAAAAAAATTCAAGGGTGATAACGTACGACGGAATTATTTAACGCGTCTTATTACGTAACCAGACGCAAGTCACTTACGTTACTATATGTAAGACCTTGCTGGAGAAAGCTACCTTACAGAAGAACAAGTTAACTGTGTCACGGTAGATTTAAAACTCGTGACAGCTTGCAAAAAAACATGCAAGAAATTATTGAGTTATGATTGCTTTATTTTCCAGCTGTCAGTAGCCAAGAACATGTAGTTGCAATAGAAAATAAGGCTTCGAAAGTGGATAAGACTTCTAAAAAGAAAAATAACTCTGCATGTCTACGTTATGAGTAGTTATTATATTTGAAGAGGAAAAGAATATCTTCAGGTCACAGTTATTTATCGAAGAATGACTTTTTGTTCCTTAAACTGCAAGTAAGGCGCATTATTTTCTTTCCAGCAGTGCTATTTCGCATCTTGTTGAGAAGAGAATCGGAGAGAACGATATATAGCGATTATTTCTTGATGCATAGTTCTTCAATGTCACTTTTAAATATACTCGTAGTTTACAAATTCTTTCTGTCGCTTCAGGCTTACGACTTTAGATGTTTACGTTATCATTTATTATTAAAAAACATTCAGCTAAAATAAGTCTGAGAATAGGTTGGTTTATCTAATTGTTAGGAACCGAACATTTCCTCTTCCTCACATAGTATGTGCTAATTACTACGTAAATAACCATGGTTTTTAAAATTAAATCTATTCTGAGGTATCTTTCGTTTCCCCCGCCCATTCATTCCGGTGCTACGCCATACTCACCTCATGTCACCCCTCACCAGCGCTAAAGACCTCGATGTTAAGGGCGCCACCTACTCGTGCGTGAGAGGCTTAAAAGCGACGGAGCAGTAAGGTCGACCTTGAAGCGCGCATCAAATGCCGCGTCGCCTCAACGAGCCAAGCGCTGAACTAGCGTGCAAGGTTCCCGCCGAACTGTTTTTACAATGGGACACTAAGCGGTGACCATATAATTTTATTTATTTTATTTTATTTGCGACTTATTTTTACAGTGGCGAAGTTAAGGTGTAACCACCTTGTCTTACACTTAACCAATGAAAAGAAAATAAATAAATAAATAAAAATCAAAGCCAACAGAACATTAAAACACATTGAGAAAAGAATAATGAGAGAAGTAAATATGATATCAAATTACAATAAGCATGAGTATTATCATCTAGAACATAAATTATTCCTGATTAATATTAAATTGAGACATAATACAAAATTGTGTTTTAAGTACGGAATCTTTATATCTGAACAATTATGAAATAAATAGGAAAGATAGATAGACTGGATATATTACACTAGACAAAAAATAACAAAAGAACTAAAGCTATAATTTAACTAATAATCTCACAGGGAGACTCTGGGAAATATTGAAATATGTAGTATTCTAAGTAAATCTTATATTAACTTAAGTTATTACATTACTACATAATAGAACAATAGTATATTTTGAAGTCTGCAACTAAGCTCAGTGCAGGTCGCAATCTGAGTGTCACATATATTCGGTTAGTACATTTTAAAGTACGGAAGTCTGAAAAGGCCGTTTTTAGCCATGTTGGAGGACTTAGAAACAATGTTTTTAATAAGCGTGGCGTCTTAACAATGAGGTTCCGACCTTATCTGAAGTTGGTTTTCTTTTCGTACGTTGGCATAATGTGCACGCGTGGAATATTTGAGTAGAAAAAATCTGTTTACGAACACACTGCAACGTATTTGAAGCGTAGGGTAGACGGCCGCCATAATTCCCTACGGGGTCGGTCCCGGATTTTCGCTTGTGTGATTCGTGCCTGATGATGTCGCTGGTCCTCCGTCCCTCATTCAGGCATTGTTCCGTGCATCAAGCCAACTATCACCAGCGCTTAAAACATAATCTTGAGCAAAACTCTTCAAACGTCGAATCACTGACTATGAATCAGAGCTCCAGTTTCGCAAGTAAGCCACTGAAACAAACGGCGGTAAAATTATTTTCGCGAAAAGTTTGTTGCTCTATGTATGGGCCTTAATTTAGTTACATTTTCTATTATTCTCTCATATGCTTCAAGGAGGAGTCCGAAGAGTCGAGGGCCAATTGCGAAAATGACACGAACTTACAGTAGCTGGAATTCTAGCTTGTGTCTAATATAATAAACGAATTTTTCAGGTCCCTATCGATTTATATCTGAAAAATTTGACACTGTACTAGGCTTCAATTTAACACGTCCATATCTTATGTCCTTATTTTGTTATTGGCGTGTTCCCTTCTCATTGGTCGAATGGTAACTCTGGTGTGTTGCTACTGAATATTTGCGATTCGGCTATAAGAGTGAGTGATAGCCGCCATCTTGAATTTTTGTATTTGTGTCATAACTTTTCTTCTAGGTAAATTTTTGGAACTTTAACCTAACTACGGAATATAATACATTTTCATAGAACTTAGACACCATAAATATTTATTTTCCGTTACTGTTGTTACAGATCGGAATGTAGTTTAAAAAGTAATAAGAATCTTTTAAACTGAAATTCAATATGTAACAACAGTAAAAAAAAAAATATTTACAGTGTCTAAAATTCTATCAATATGTATTATATGCCGGAGTTAGGTTGAAGTTGAAAAAATTTATCCAGAAGGAAAGTTATGACACAAAATACAAAAATTCAAGATGGTGACCATTACTCACTCTTAAGAGGCCGTGTCAGTGTGTCAGGCACATGTGTGCAACCCGCATTAACTAAATATAAATCAAGGCTAGTATTACTATTGCTATAGCTGTAAGAGTATTACACATATCAACATAATCTCCACGTTTTATAAGATACATAGGCGTTTTTATTTTCGTTGCGTTTGCCGAAGTCAAGAATAAAGAATGGTTGCTACAAATTGTACAAAACTTTTTTTCGTATCACGTTGACAGTGTAGCCGTTTGTTATACTTTATTTTGCATAACGCAGCGAAAAAAAGAACGACTGTGTCTTTGATAAAGTGCAAAGATAACGTTTATTTGTGTAATATTCGAATTGCTATTGCGATAGTAATATTAGCCTTGATTTATACGGGGTTAATGCAGGTTGCATACATGCGCCTGACACGCTGACACGGCCTCTTAATTAAGAGGCTTATGCACCTGACGCATGAGCGGTGTTGTAGTGTGCCGCGCCTTTTCTATTCTACGCGAAGCTCCTTAACTTATTCACAATATGTCTATCTGCGAAAAGAACACACAGTTCAAACTATGCTTCTAATATTTTAAAAATGCAACATGCTTGCTAAAAACATGTTTTTAGGGCCCCTCAAAATGGCTAAAAACGGCTTTTTTTAGACTGTCGTAACTGGAAAAAGACCACCCGGATTCGTACAACTCAACGTTAGAAGCATGCGTTGGTCTTTACTACAAACTTTCCTCTAATAATATTCTAGGGTCACCGCTTTAAGTCCCGTAGGAAAAAGAGTAGTATGAAAACACTGCACGCCAGTTTTGTGCGCCGCGAATATGAGCGATGTTGTTACCGTCGAGTGTGGGAAGCTGAACCTTATCGCTTCACTGTCTCCGCGCACCAAACGCGGAAAATTACACCCACTACATAACCCTCTTAAGAGCAGGCGCTAGATGCCGCGTCTGAGGAACGGAAGCAGGCATGCGATAAGTTCTAGACTGGCTCGTGTATCAACAACTATGTCGCCTTTATACGCGGGGCTCGAAAACGGTGTGTAGTGTTTCAGTGTTAGCTTTTTCCTATGGGACTTTAAGAAGTGACCCTTCTTTTTTATCTATGGAAAGTGCATAGAAAAGTCCAACGCGTGATTCTCTATTTTCGTTTTACGATTTCGGTCGGTATTTTTTACATGATAACCGTTTGAAAAATGCCGTATTTGGACATTTTGGGGTGTCCTGAAACCGTGTTTCTAAGCGTGTTATAAAAAAAATTGAGAACCATTGTTTTAAATTGGTTTTCTTTTCGTAGGTAGAGATAGCGAATGCATGTTTGGTAGTATCCATTAAAGAAAACCTTATCCTAGCACGCTACATTGTTCATACGTGAGATGTATAGAACTTCTTAGGGCCTAACAACTACACAACCATCCTACTATCATACAAGGTTCTGGAAAATACGGTGGCAAAAAATACTCTTGCGATTTTGTACCATCTCACAGAATATTGTGTTTTGGTGTTGGTGTGGTGTTTCCTAATGTTCATGTTCTGAAAGCGTAAACAGCCTAAACCGGTATTTTCGCTGCCATCTTTAAGCAAGAAAATCCCGTTGAAGGATATCCAAGATTGATTCCTGTATCTTACTTTTATGTTTTGGAAATGTAAATGGTCACCGCTGAATGTCCGGTAAAGGAGACTACATAAATACTGCACACCAGTTCACCATCTATAAAACTGTTATTTTAAAACCAAACTACTATCGAAAACGTTTCTCTAATTGGTTTAAATTCTTATAGTTTTTGTTTTCCATTTGTATAAATATCATCTAAAACATTTGTAACAAGATAATTAAAATTAAAATTTTCTGTAAGAAACCATAAACCAAATCTTTCGTTGGTGTTTTTTTTGTTCCTAGTTATCCTTCTATATAATACTTTTTATTGGGAGTACATATTTCATTTTCATCTTCTGTTTATAACAATAATTCTATAAAAAATAAAAAAATTAGTAGGAACCAAAAACCAAAATTGTTATAAACATAGAAAATGAAATAAATCAACACAACTCAAAACAATTAAATATTTACAAAACAATACAATTACATAAAATATAAATGTATATACCTCTAACATAATTGTATAAAATAAAAATCAATAGTATCTCTAACCTAGCATTAATGAAAGGCTATCTCTATCTTAAAACTTATATCTCTAATCCAAAATTTAAAATATTTGTAACCCAATTAGATACTATAAAATTTATAGTATCTCTAACTGAAAATTTATAATATATCCAACCTAAAATGTATTAATCCCTAATCTAAAATGTATAATATCTCAAACATAGAACTTATTATATGTGTAACACTGCCCAATTATGTAAAATAAAAAATTTTATTTTTTAAAAAATAGTTAAAACTGTGTAGTTGAACGTATAGTGCAGTCCTTTTTTACCTGTATGAAATAATAGAAACATGGTTGAGTATAAAGAAATTGTAATTTCATGAAATATTACAATTATATTATTAGACAGATGTGCTAAAAATTCACTAATCAGGTTTTAAAAGATGCAAATTTTGGAAATATAACTTTTGTTTATAATGGAAAGAATGATTGTTGTAGTAAACACATGCATTATATTTTGTCCATTTGAAATTAAATTTATATCATTTATGTAATATTTTTCATTATTTTTTTATTTAATAAAATTTTTTAGAGCACTACATTGCCCTATGTGAAATTACCCACGATTTTTTTCATTATTTTAAAAGTTATTGTTTTCGAAGTAAATATTTTTTTGTTAACACTTTAGATTTTTACTAGAGGTCTCTAGTAGAAACCACCAACAATATATTTTATTTTTATTGGTTTTAATTATATATTTTTTTCACTTTTTTTCTGTTAAAATCAAAAATATAACAGTAAACATTTTTCTGAGCACGATAAGGGTCACTGGGTTCAAACATACAAAAAATATCTACGTATGAATGTTCTCCTTTTTTACTCTCAGTATCCGATATCCCTAATCGCGGAGACTTATCACACTCAGCGCTAGGTACTGCTTCCAGTTGAAGACTGCTGCGGATGTGTAGAAGGGAAGGAAGGGCTGTACACTCTTCTCACAAACATTTCACCGTTATTCATTTCCTATCTTTGATAGTTCAAACAGCCTGTATGCCCTTCAGGGCGCCGCCTATCTGCGCGTTAGAGACTCAGAAGCGACTGAGATACAAGGGCGACCTTGATGCGTGTATAAACAGAAAATAGAATATTTTTGTAATTTAAAAAATTGCAGAATTTTTAAATTAATACTTAAATTAGTCAATTTTTTTTAATATGGAAATTTTTAATTTTTATTTATGATACCGTGTAGCCTACAACGTCGTTATGCATTGCGAATTTTTTAAGTCAGTTTTAATTGAATGCGTAAAACAGTTTTATGCAAAATTGGTACTTGGATATGCCCTTATAATAAAAAATTTTGAAAGATAAAATATTTTCATTACAGTAAAAAAAATGCACAGATACAAACCACGTCTCGTGCAAATATAAACATTATTAAAACAATAAAAAATGTCGGTTAAACGTCCCCAACGTGTGGCTATCACATATTCTGCTCGAGTGTCTGGAGTGGTTAGGTACTAATGCGGCTCGAGGAAAGGTACCTGTTTCACATTCCTGTGGCTCGTATTTCTCATCGCTAGAGAAGGTGATTTATCGCGGGAAAAGTTGACTGTTTGCTAGGCTTCAATGTAATATATTCATTTCTTACGCTTTTGCTACGTTGCAGGCGAGTCCCTATTTGACTGGGCCAATGAAAACTCTGGTGGACTACTTCTGGACGTCTGCCATTCGTCCGTAAACAACTAGACTGTGCCACATAACCATCGGCCAACAATACATGACTCAGGACAATACACTCATTTGCAGAATACTTTGGCAGAAAACATTCTCGCGATAAATCACCTTCTCTACTCATCGCTAGAGACCGGGAAAATCCACGGATTCACTAACATGTGGGCTAGTATTCAAGAATATATGTGCACTCAGGCAAACAACAGCTAGCTGCTCGCTGACGCAGTGATATGGACCTGCATTTAGTTACATTTTTATTACTGGCTCAGCGACTTACACGAGGTGTCAAATAAGTCAAGGACCAATTGTGAAAGTGACACGATTCCTACCTTGTGCCTAAAAGAAAAAATGAATTTTTTAGGTCCCAACTCACCGCTACAATGCTAACTTTTTTTTTTGCTCGCGACTTCGTTCGCGTGATTATTAATTCAGTGAGGTACTATCTGGTACTCATGCTTTCTACACCGATTGTTAAACGCAGCTTGTTTGGACGTTTTTGTCTCTCATTGTGTTGAGGTTCTACCAGCTAATAACAGACGTCTGGCCTCACAGTCATCTTGTCCTCATTGGCACAGTTAAAGAGCCATATACAGCTGGCCATGAACATTATTGAAGCGTGTTAGGAGAGAGAGAGAGAGATTTTATTGGTCAGCGCTTAACATCGAGGTCTTTAGCTGTGAAGAAGGATGATACGAGGTGAGTATGGCGCAGCACCGGAATGAAAATGCGGGGGGAAACGGGAGATCCCCGAGAAAACCCGCCGACCAACGGCATCCTCCGGCACGATACCCACATACGAAAATCCGGGAACCGACCCCGCCGTCGGGAATCGAACCCGGATCGCCTTGGTGGGAGACGAATGGTCTGACCACTCGGCCACCGCGTCCCAGCGTGTTAAAACAAGGAAATATTACTAAACGCGGGTTCGGTACCTTTATTATCTACAAAACGAATGCTTAGAAGCATGTATTCGTGGCACCTCAAGCTGGCTAAGAACGGGCCTTTTTCAGACTGTTGTCACGTAAATAATACCAGTCGGAATCGTAAAACAAAAATAAAATAGCACGCGCTGGATTTTACTACGCACATCCCGAAAATCGAAAAAGAGTCACCACCTAAAGTCCCATAGGAAAAATCCAACGACCAAAACTCTGCACGCCGTGTTCGCGCCCCGCGCATAAAGGCGATATGATTGTTGACGTACGAGCCAGTCTAGACCTTATCGCCTGCCTGTCTCCGTACCCGAGGCACGGCATCTAGCGCCTGCTGTATATACTCTGAAATAACTGATGCTTCTACACATAGACGCGCTGCCAATAACCATGAAGTACAACTGCAGATGTGCACATTAGTAGGGCCCGGTAGTTTTCGCGAAAAGATTTTTGCAGCACTTTGTTTCAGTGCCTTACGTGCGCACCTGCATCTCTGCTTTGTGGTCAGTGATTGGCTGCCTCAACATATAACGTCTGGAGGTTAAACCCGCAAATCACAGACATGATGTGTGGCAGTTTTCCGTGTACTGATTGGCACAGTCAAATGAATAATGACTCTGCACAAAACACTCTGCCAATAATCATGAAGTTGGGCTGCAGGTGTACACGTAAGACACTAAAACAAAGTGGGGCAAAAATATTTTCGCGAAAATTACCGGGCCCTACACATTAGGCATTGTAACAAAGTGGTGCTAATATATTTCCGCGAACATTAGAGGTCCCCAGTTATGCCCAGTGGGTTAAATACTATTTTTAAAGTGTAAAATTATGTTATTAATAGAGATGATGGTTTTATCTTGGGAAAACCTGAATGTTTGCTGGATTTCAACACACTTCAGCTTATTGTGTTATTGCTGGATTTCGCTCGTACTTGGAACTGTTGCCCTATTTGACTGAGTCAATAAGAATCCCACTATTGTAATATTTGATGCTTGTTATTGGTCTGCAGACAGCTACTTTGCGTCAGAAGTATGTCATCCTATCATACGTGTTGCAAGAAACTACAGTGTTTCATGGGTATGTTGGACCGAAGCATTTTCACGATATACTGTCATCTCTACCTATTGGGTTCCATAATATTTTTTAAACGTTAACTGATTTTATTAATGATTCAAAACATAGGTAAAGAATACCCCAACAACGTTAATTTCAACTATTGTCTGCTCGCGGGGTTGAATGTTCTTTGGCAGCTACAGTACATAAACTCCGTAATTCATTCCTGATATGTCGCAGTTTCACGACTTTGCTTCTACAATAGAACATGCAATTTTCAATTTTGTTTCCCTACACACTCTAGAAACAAAACACTGTCAACGCTGTTTCTCATTTAATCAAGCTCTTTGAACTCGGTCCCTGCGTGGGAGATGGGAGGGGGGTAGGGAGGACATTTCTCGTAATTGCATTCTCTTTGAAGTAAAGTTCTCACTGTCGTGCTACTAGAAGCTAATAAGGAAAGTAGTTACATGTCTCTGAGCGTTATTCGTTTCACAACGTTTAAATTAAACTGCCAGCGAAGTTGGCTTCTCTTTTTATAGACAATGACGTTAGAACTGTCGTGGTAGACGTGACATTATGTTTCAAGTAATATCACGCTGCGATTTTATATGTTAATGGAGGAAGCTAGTCGCTATTTATTGCACCCGTGATTATGTTAAACCCACGGCCTTACAAGAACAGGTGTGGATAGGTAATCGTCTGAATGACCCGTTTGTTGATAGCTAGATGAATATTGCACTGATGCGTGACATAAATGTGGTCAGATATTAGCATAGAGATAGCCATAATTGACGTTCACTTGTTTGGAAGCCATATTGCGGTAGCCTTTGGTTGCAGAAATTGCTAATTATAATTAATACTTCTTTCATCTCTGGTAAAAACAAATATGAAAAATAAATAGAATAATGCGTTTTTGTAACAACTTGTTCATGTTTGATCAGAAACTTATCTATTTTCCTATGTTCGCATGCAAAAATCCTACCAATGCAAAGCAGCGCGCCATCGGCAATACCGTCAACTAACAGTAAACAAGTGGGTAAAAAATGTAGATAAATAGGCGACTGTCCAGACCTGTTCTTCTCTATAACCGTGGACATACCTAACATCTAGCAGATGTAGGCTAAACAGTCATTCCACTAAAGACCCAATTTAAAAACATTGCTTTTTTGGTTCGCACTGAATTAATTATTTTTTGGATCACAACAGAATAAATAATCACAAAACTCTGTTGTAACTGAAAGATTACTGGCTTGAAAAAAAAATCAACCTTAATCCAGAATCGTCCTTACAGATTAGAAGGGCGGGGTGGTTGTCTAATTAAATTAAAAATAAAAAAAACGTTAATTTAATAGTAAGAATTGTGTAAGGGCAAAGAAACAATTTCAGCATGAAGGGCACGGAAATTCAAGTGGCAATTATTTTCATTGCTTTACCAAGCTGAAATCGTAAAGGGATAAGAGCTTCTTGTCGCGAAGATCTTTCTAGCCAAAGTAAGCTGAAGTCAGAGACTGGAAGAGATGGATGGAGGAGGAACACAGAGGGAGAAAAGCAAAGGGAACACTCTCAGGAGTAGATTACAGTTGACACAAAGCTGTAAAAGGAATTGTAAATTAAAATTGATTTTTCAATACAAAAGGAAGAACGTCGCACTCTGCGTCTTTCCAAAAAATTTCTTCTCCTTTCCCTCTCTCCTTTCGCCCCTCTTCCATATTTTTTGCTTCTCTTTCACTTTCGTATATATTTCCCTAGTTCCTTGGAATCCCTCACGCCTGGCTTGCAGTGCTCTATATCCCTATCAATATCGACCCCTCCCCACACTTCCAGCTGCCCTTG
This sequence comes from Medauroidea extradentata, assembly GCA_003012365.1. NCBI lineage: Eukaryota > Metazoa > Arthropoda > Insecta > Phasmatodea > Phasmatidae > Medauroidea > Medauroidea extradentata. The sequence continues at coordinate 74,652 of PNEQ01117478.1, read as the reverse complement.
TTCAAAGAAACACCAAGGCGAAAGCAAAGAGACTGATCCAGGCTGTGCGAAGGATCCCGAGTTACATCAACGGCGACTCCGACGAAGGGGAACGCTAGAGAGGTTGCCTCGTAACACTTACAAAGAAACGCCGAGACCTCAAAGTCAGACGACGTCCAAAGACAGCCCGTATGGAATACTGCGATTTCACGTCGCCCGTGTCTTGTTATTAAAGACACCTGATTTTCACGAAATGATTTTTGCACAAACTTGTATGAATACTGCTCAACAAACCTAAGTGTGTCCTCGGAAAATATGTGAACTACAGCTGTCCCCCTCTCTGATATACCTCACCCTCCTACTATCCGTTGTCCCGCTAGACCCTCCCGACCAATAGCGAGCAAGTAGCATGGTCGTCGCGACATGCACTGCGTACAGTCTGATCAGCTGAAAAGTGACAACCAGTGTTGTCCTGGTCGTGTCGTTTTTCACTGCGCATCTACAAGGTATATCCAGGGCCCAGTAGTGCCTTACGTGCGCACCTGCATCTCTGCTTTGTGGTCAGTGATTGGATGCCTTAAGATACAACGTCTTGAGGTTAAACCCGCAAATCACAGGCGTGTTGTGTCACAGTTATCCGTGTACTGATTGGCACAGTCAAATGAATAATGACTCTGCACAAAATCACTCTGACAATAATCATGAAGTTAAGCTGCAGGTGTGCACGTAAGACACTGAAACAAAGTGGGACAAAAATCTTTTCGCGAAAACTACCGGGCCCTAGGTATATCATTGCATAGGCCTATTAGACCTACTACAGATGGTCGCTTACAATATGAATGAGAATTGAGTGTACGGGGAGGGCTACAAGACATTCCCCTCCACTGCCATCACACGGCGATCTCGAAACACTAGCGCTATTACCTCATATACCCGGGGCTACACTTAGGTTTGTCGAGCAGTAACTTTCCTGCATCTCTGATTCATAGCTATCGGCAGAGTGCATTAATGCAGAGATGTCTCTGGTTTGACTGAGCCAATCATAATGAGGTAACTTCGACCCAACACGTATGTGATTTGCTATGTTGGAGCGTTTGGAAACAGTGTTTCTAATGAGAATGGTTGTCTTAAGAGGGCATGGTACAAAATTCAACTCTAAAATCATTCATCTATAACTGTAGGTTTCTTGAAGCCAATTCGCGAAATTTAAACAATAGCAATCCTAGACAATAGTTTTAGCCAACGTTTTAAACAAAATTATTTCCAGCGTTACGAACTTCTGAGGCACAATCTCTGACGCCGGACCTCGTGCATTTAACTGCGGCGCAAGAGATCACGCATAACGAATTAGTAATTCTGGATAAATATTTACTCATAAAGTTGGCAAATACCATTATATAGGATTGTCAATGAGTATGTAGGTATTTTATCCATATTGGCTTCGAAAAAAGCGCAGAAATCAATTGATGTTTTCAGCGATTATTTATCTACCACGCATAGCAAGCATGCAGTTTCGTCCGCAATAGAGCGGAAAGACAAAAAATGGCAATATGTATACAAACATTTGAAAACTAAATATCCACGTCTGTAATGTACCAACTAGCAGTCTACAGGGTTTTAGCCAACAAACATCATTATTTCACTGTTGGGGACCTAACTTTTGACCGATGGGTTTACGGACGTGGGTATATGAACGGTATGTATGATACATACGATACCTACCTACATATCACCAAGCCATCTGATATCCATTTATTTACGTCCTGTTCATAGTTTTCCACTTGCATATTATGACGGTTCTAATGTTTAGTAAAAACCTATATATACTATAGCAATGCAGGCCACACTGAGATGAATAAAAATAGTCAGCAAATAGGTTGTCAGGTGACCGAGCATCCCCTTGTATAATTTAACATATATACACAGTAAAACAAATTTGCACTTTTACAAAAAAGTTTTTTGGAAACCAGTTTCCAAAAAAGTTTTTGGTAACACTACAAAGTCTTTTTGTAAAATTTACATAAAACTTGTATTTTTACAAACTTCTTTGTATATTTAGAAACATTTCTGTAAATATACAAACAAATTTTGTATATTTACAGCTAATATCTCGTTAAGTTTACAACATTTTTTTGTAGTGGCACAAAAAAATTTTGGAAACTAGTTTCCAGAATTTTTTTTTGTAAAATTACGAAATATTTTGTAAAATTTGTCAGGTCTCCTATGTTTATTTTGTTTCAAATCGAAAAATTTGCTCATTAACGTTTATTTTACTAGTTTCCAAAGTTGTTTACGATATTTGTAACCACTTTAAAGGTTTCTGACATCTTACTTTTATTACCTGACTTATTACGTTCTGATGTTAGTTTACAAGATTTTCCTTGTAATTTTACAAATATTTTACTGTGTATATACATATGTATACACATGTTAAATTATACAAGGGGATGCTAAGTATACACGTATATACATACGTATATACATACGTATATATACATGTATACGTATACATATACGTATATATATGTGTATATATATATATATATATATATATATATATATATATATATATATATATATATAAACACAAACTTTCTCGCCCCGAGGCAGGCGGCACACTTAAGTGTCCGAATACACAATACTTATACAAGAAACAGCTTGTAAATTAATATCGCAACAATTATCAGTCTAAATACTATACAACAAGAATATCGCAGATCATTGAAGTAGTCTAAATTTACCAAATACCTGAGAGGGATTCATTTTTATGAGTAGATTGTTCGATAATAAACAAAATGTTCTTCGCAGGCCTTTCACATTCAACAAAATATTAAGTACTTAAAAAAACTCTTGGAAACTGGTTGCCAAATCTAAAGAAAAAAAATGTCTCGGAAACTGGTTACCAAAACACAGTGATATCACTTGAAAAAGTTTGTTAAAATGTACAAGAATTTAGTTACAAATATACATAAGTTATTTATAAACATAAAAAATAATTTTTTTGCAAACCTAAAAACTTTTTTGGAAAAGAATAAAAAAATTTTTTTTCTTTGAAGCTCACAAATTTTTTTCTATGTTCTTTCATGTTACAGTCTCGAAACACACACATACACATGTATTTACATAATATGTATAATGAGGATATAATCGGCACTGGGAGAATGTAGGATGGGCATCTCGGCTTGTATCGGCCGGAAAGAGAACGATTGGTGTTCACGAAACGAGCGCGCGCATTCCAGAGGTATCTCAAGTCGGAAGTTATGCTAGGCCCGGCGATGCCTTGGAATATTCGGCCGGCAGTCCGTCATTCCTATCGTCTGCCTGGAAGGGTAGGCTTCCCGGCTACGGAACTATGCACCTCTGCAAACACCGGGGCCCTCGTCTGCAACCCCGGATGTCGGCAGAACCGCCGAGTTGCGAGATGGGAAGAGACGACGGGCGTGCGCGCCCTCTAACTAACGCCAACTAACATACGTGCTAAATGTTCCTGATTCTGCCCGGGTGGAATGCCCGATGTTGCCTGGAGCTACACTCTGTCCAGTATTAAGTCGCTGCTTCCATCTTTCTGCCACGCTTGGCATGTATCGGTTACCTCTGAAGGTGGCCCGCATTTGGCGCGTTCGAGTCAAAGAAGTGCAGAAGCGAGCAGCTGGGCCGCGATAACTTTCTCGCTCCCCGGAAATGCTCCGAGGTATTCATTCATCTTCAGCGACTGGGCCAGACATCTACCCTCTTATTCCCGTCCCCTGTGGCCATTAAATGAGGTTAGTTTAAAATAAAAGAGTCGAAGGACGGTTTTGTGTTACTAATCATGCTGGAATTTTCTTCGATTCTTCCTGACTCAGAGTTCAGGACTCACAACATCATTTACAATAAATCACTCTAGTACAAATTTAATCCCCTAATGCGCACCTAATCGTGAAATGTAATGTTTCTATTAAAATACATTGCTGATAATTAGAGAGAACGATATGTCGCGAAAATGTGTTACATACCCTTGAAATCGCTGTAGTTAATTACAACACATATGATTAGGCGATGTATGTCTGGCACAACATAGCTGCCTGCAAACCAATAATAGGCATCAAATATTACAAAGGCGGGATTCTTATTGGATCAGTCTAATAGGGCAACAGCTCCACATAAAAACGAAAGCCAGTAATCTTCTGGTAAACTGAACGTGCGTTCAAACCCAGCAAACAGTCAAGTTTTCCCCCGATAAATCATCCCCTATACCTATAATTCATTTTACCCTTGGTCTATTAAAAGAAAACGGACAATTTCAACAAAACAGGTGACTCAGCTTCTTAAAAAACTACAATAAAGCTGAGTATATGTGGCGCTACTCTTACGCTCAATCGCCGAGGATTAACGAATGCTTCCGAGTATTTCCGAAGAGCGTGGAAGGTAACGGCACCCAGACGCTCGTAGCGCGGATGGATAAGAGCGGCACAGTATGCAAATCACACCTGATCCTAGCCTCTAGACGCAAGTCGCAGAGCTGGCGTGCAGGTTTCTCACTGACAACTCGCCTCTACGATACATTTAGTGGTTACCCTTTCATTTTGCGAACTAATATTTGAACTAATGTTGTGTTGAACGTGACTATACCTTTTAAAGTATTTTGAACAAAGATAATAGTGTCTAATAAATTTTCGCCCTTTTATACCTCCAGAAATTAATCTTTAAAGATAGATTCAGGATCTAAATTAAGCATGCATGCTTGTAACGTTATTCGGTGTTGTTCCTAATCAAAGATCTCTCAAGAACGTTGAGTAGTTTTCGTTGGACTCATGGTTGAGAAGGATCCGCGTTCGATTCTCGGCTTCGGTTAACTTGGATTCGATTTTCCGTGGTTTCTCAAAATCACTCAAGACGCATGCTGAGATGGTATAAACTATAAGCTATAAACCCAAACAAAAGAACATGAAACATCCCATAAGCAGAGATGGCGAAATTTCGCGAATTCAATGGCCTGCACGTAGAATCAAATATCCTACACATTCTCAAGTCTCGACCATTTGTCCACTTGCTGCTACTCAGATGAACAGCAGACAATGCACGAATAGACAGGGCTTGAGTATGCATAGGGTATTTGATTCTAACATGCAGGTCATTGAATTCGAGAAATTTCACCTTATCTACCCATGTAGGGCCCGGTAGTTTTCGCGAAAAGATTTTTGCCCCACTTTGTTTCAGTGTCTTACGTGCACACCTGCAGCTTAACTTCATGATTATTGGCTGAGTGTTTTTGTGCAGAGTCGTTATTCATTTGACTGTACCAATCAGTACACGGATAACTAGAACCCACGATTTTTGGTGAAAGAATTCTGCAACAGTTTGTTTCAAAGTATTGCGTGTACATCTGCAGGTCTGCTCCTTGATTATTGGCAGAATGTATTATTGCTAGGGCCACGATTTTGTCGCGAAAAAATTTTTGCCCCACTTTGTTTCAGTGTCTCTCGTGCACATCGGCAGTTCTGTTTCAAGGTTATTGGCAGCGTGTCCATGTTCAGACACGTTTCTCATTTGACTGCACCAATCAGAATAAGATTATTGTGACTCCGTCTTGTGCGATTAGACCCTGTAGAATCATATAAAGCTTTACCATGCGGTTCCCATGTTGTCTCCATGCATTCGTTTTCTATCTACAGCCTACTTTGTCCCACGTCTCTCAACAACTTCTTCCTCAGACTGACATTCCACCTGTTAACTTTTCGTCTTTATGCCTTTCTGTCTAAAATGTCCAGGGAATATATTTTATATTTATCTTGGGCACGTTGACTTCTTGGATCCAGGGTATTTATTTCCTTTAGTCGTTCTGTGTAAATCATCATTTTGTGAGTAAGTATTTTTGTTGGGGGTTGGTGGACGTGGCCGTAAAATATTAATATATACATATCTGCACACCAAATTAAGTGCTCCACTTACTCACTCACGCACTAACGCATTATCGCACAGCCCAAATCGCTAGACCTGAAAACGTGAAGTTTCAAAGATGGCTTCCATTGCCGTAGGTATCCACGTAGAAGGGATATTTCGAGATTTGAAAATTAAGAAGGTGATAAGGGATAAAATGTGTTTTCAATAAATCCGTGATAACTCCTAAACCCATTTAAATATCGAGGTGCGGGGATTTCTGCTACAGAAGGCAGACTACTAAAATACATATTACCATATATTTAGATTTTTCATGGTAGTGAAAAGCCGTAATATGAGTTTTCAATCAATTCTTGATATCTCTTAAACACGTTGAGATATTGAGATGATTTTAATTCCAAATGTAGCCTATGCATATCCGTAAAGAGTAATTCCAGTATTTATTTTTGAAATTATACCTCTAAGGGTCATTGAAGAAACGTGTTTCATTAAAACCTGTGTATCTCTTAAACCCGTTCATATATCAAGATTATATTTTTAATAGGATTGAAACATACGTAAATACCTAAAAATCTACTTCTTAACTGTTAAAAGTTCAACTGTTCAGGGGTCGGAAAGATGTAAAATGTTCAAGAAATCCCGAGAAGCTGTAACAACCACGGATAAATAATTTAAAAGTTGTTACTTTTTGCCTTCCTATTTATATGTCGGCTATACATCTTTGTGCACGAGCCTTTTTAAATCCATTTAATGGACGACTTAAAGAACACGCCCCCTGACGTCACCGCAGGGAAAAGTACTGTGGGAAACAAAGCTTGTTTACAAACATGCTGATTTATTAGATGGTAATTGCAGAAAGCAAACATGTTGCGCATTCATAGATTTGCACGCAAGGGTAACAAATATTAATTTCAATTTCAAAGATACGCAAATACATAATATTAATGTTTATCTGGAAAAAACGGCAAATTCCAAACAAAAAATCCATTTTCTTGACGTACATCTCATCCGGGACACGCTTAGAGTAAATATAGAGTAGAGGGAGTATCCTCTATACAGCTGCGTACGAAATTGTGTGTTCAATATGTGTCACGTGACTTTAGTGAAATATGCGCGGGAGATATGAAATAACATTGAGAGAAAAGATAATAATTGTTTCGTAATCACAACCATGTTAGTTTGTTTTGATACCATATGAATATATGCACTAAGGCGAGCATGGTATAATTGCGTAGAAATTTCAGAACGACAAAGGTAAACAATGTTTGCCATGTTACTGTTTTCCTTAACCCAGCTGTTTTTAGTAAAAAGTAAATATTAGCTACATACTTACTATAAGGTTTTGAATCGAGATCTTGGTGACACCACGTGACTAAACATATATTCTGGAAGGTACGCCATGAGTTTCAAACTACACGACTGCATTTTTACGACGAGAAAACATATATAAACGACACCAAACTCTCGAGACCATGTTGGACACACATTTGTGACGTCATGTTCCCTCTACTATATATTACCTCTATGGGGACACGTGAAGCCAAACATCTAAATGAAGGTTATGTTCAGCTGCGGTATCCATGGAGATAGGAATTGTATCCCACATCTGACTGAAGCTCCGCCTCTTTTCAAGTCGTCCATTTCTTTGGAATTTTGACACCCTACCTTGGCGTCGCTACTTGGAACACTGGTAGTATGTTGTATTCACATCCCGTGTAAGGAGAGGTGACAGGGAACTGCTGCGTCATTATATACTGCGTCATTATATACGAACATGTTAATTGCAGCTGGAAGAAGATTTAATTTTACATTTGAAGTATGAAAATGTAAAGGTGGCTTCCCTTGCAGCGTACGAAGCTACTAAGAAGTAAAAATGGGTAAGATGTATTTTCCTGATATCCTCTATATTTCAAAAGAGTGTCTATTTGGACATTTTCAGTGAAAATGTTGTATTTCCATAATATTTGTTAATTGAGATAAAAACACAACGCGAAAAATAATAGAACGAAAGAAAATAATTTGCTACAAAAACTTAACTGACTGCTTCATAGCAAAAGAAAGATTTTTGTCAACCGAATACTTATTTTGGAAGCAAACCGATAGTAATCTTAAGCTTGTTTGAAGTCGCGAACTTTATTGCATAATTTTTAAAAACCGTAACCGATAAAATATTTTACAGCTAATCCTACGTATTATAACATCGTACACATCTGATATGGTGTAAAGTATAAAATAACATATATTTTACGTGTGGGGAAACTTTGTTCATAGTTTCTACGATAAAAAAAAAAAAAAAACAAAACAGGACGTGAGCGAAATGTTTTATCTTAGAGGATGGGAACTTTAGAAAAACGTGGTAGTCCGCTAGTCGAGAAACTTATGTCATAAATTTTGTCCTGAAACATAATCCAGTTGATCAGACTGTCTAGCCGATCAGCTCAGAGTTACTAATTTTACAGCTTCTATACTACTCTGTAGATGGTTAAACTAACTTATAGGAAACTAAAGAAACAAATTTCTCCGAATATACAAACAAAAAAACGAAATTCCTGCCGATGATACGATGAATACATATTATGGAAAAAGCAAGCAGGGCTTGGTTTTACGGAGAACATACTATAGTGCAATGTTTATATGAGTGACTAACCAAGGCAAGCGGTGTTGTAGCCGACAATACACTCACTTCGAGTGCATTTATACATTTTCAGAATTTCGTAAGAAAACATAATTATTTTTGACTTACCTAGCACGAAGCTCTCATTCCTATTATTTAGAATCTGATTGGATGAATATTATTTAAATAAATAATTATATTAGAGGTTAACTACACATACTTTGCTTGACCATAGTTAACGTTAGATACACGATACAAATATATTTGAGGTCGTGAACCTAACCACATCAACATTCTAATTAAATGCGTCGGATATAGAAACAGTTAGAAATCAGTAATGTTTTAATTGTAATGTATTTAAGAATATTAAACATTTTTTATAAATTAATTATTATTTTATTTTCATAAGTCTTTGTTTTAAGTATGTGACTCGATGGCATTATGTGAATAGTAAGTATACATAGCCTTCATAACTGTAATAAATGTAAACATATATTTATTTTAACACATATTAATGTAAATATTAAAGTAATTTTATTGAGCTGTAATATAGCGAAAAAAAATATTTTTCATTGTGTAATAATACCTTACATGCAATATTATATTTGATACTGTGCGTAGGCTCTAATTCGTATTTTTCTTGTAGCACATATATCACGAGCAATGATATTGTAAACAATCGATCGTTACATATTCTATATTCACATACTTGTAGAATGTTGTTCGACTGTCTTACGGTACCACAATATATATGAAAATATACTTTGTCATGTCAGCACATTTAATATACAACTCTCAATTAATAATTTGAATAATCGAGCAAATGTTTACGTTTTTAGTATAGTTAATTTGCTAAGATTATTAATGGTCGTAATGCTATGCCTCGGCTATGGTTGTTGTGAAGTATATTAATCCTGCTTATAAGTTCATACCCCTACACTGCATATAGGAATCAGTGAGAACTAGTGGGTTTCCGTTGAATTAAGATGGAGTTTTTGAACATATTAATTAATGTAAAGTTACTGATAGAAAGTTAGTAATAGCGTATTATCAGCGATTTTGCTTTAATTTAATTTGTTGAACCAGCTCCATCTGACATAAGAGCACTCTAAACTATTTTTTTTTGTAAAATTTACAAGATATTCCTTTGTAATTTTATAAACCTCTGTAAAGTGAAAGGTTCATCTTTGTAAAAAATTTTATTCGTAAAGTATTAATAATTTCCTTTGTAAAAATACTTACAAAAAAAAATTACGTGTTTGTCGGAAATGATAATTAAGGCATCTGATAAATATTTGGCTCGAATAATAGACTTAAAGAATTAGGTTATATTCTAGGTGCGGCCACTTCATTTTATACTAAAAATTATTACGGTTTAAATTATTTATCTGTAATAATTTCTATATTAGATTAGTTTCATGATCAGAATAAAATTTATAATTCAAATTTGGTTTTTTTAAAATTGCTGGGCTATAACACGAATGTTACTAACGTATACTCTGCATTATCGCAAGAAAATCTTCTTAGTTTTACAAATAATTTCCTTGGCATTTGGGTTTCTAAAGATTATTCTTGTAAACGTACAAAATGTTTTTAGAGTGAGAAAGGTAATCGGTATTCACTGATTTCGGTTTACGATCTAGATAAGCATTACAATACTACTCTGTCCATTGTTGGCTTGTTCTGGGAATATCGGTTAGGTCAGGTGATATTCGATAGTACGAGAGGTCAGCATACTGCACATGGGTTGGGAACAATGAGAACATACAGCCATAAAACACGGATTGTTGTGTCTACAATGAATGCATTCTCGCGTCGACTGTTTCTGCTGCTGGGAAATGTTGCGATAAGGGGTTTGAGACGAGTGCTTACCTCGTATTGGTTATAGTGTAGAGTACAGAACGCTCAATTAGTCTGCACGAGGTGGTGAGAATGTGGTCTTATTTCTGAAGAGAAGCGTTATCACTTTGAAATAATAGCGAACTGCACTGCGTAGATAGTTTGCTCGCGAGATAAATTCTCGGAAACTCCTGGGAAACTAGAAAAGTCTCAACTTGCTTCGTAACTCGCGATAACTTCAGTTTACACGGATTGCTATTCCAAAGTTGTCCCATTTGTAAACTCTCTATTCGTTCGCAAAGTTTTGGCCAAATCTTTCGAACTAACCAATGAACGTTAACTTTACTTTGGCGGAACAAAACAAAATGACGGAGAAAGTTTCAGCGAGAGTAAAGCCTTATTGGCATTAAAGTTGGGTATACATTATTATTACTTATTTCGCCGCTCGATAAGCTACTTGTACAGTGACTTGTGAAAAGTTAGTTTCTTCCATCTGAAACAACGAAATTTAAAACCGCCACGGAGTTTAAAAAGTTTTGGAAACTTTATTCATAACTTGTTAGATTTTAGAGTTCGCTGTAGACGCGAGTTCACTTAAAATAAAGTTATAAAATAAGAATAAAGAAGTTTTTAACTGCAAATAGCCCATTCTGTATGTTATTCAACACATCAAAATTGTACAGTATTTTTCCATAAATATTCTTAGGTCTACTCTGTTATAAATTATTACAGTTACGTTTATTTTGCTATCAAAATAAGAGTTCGCAGAGCTGTGGAAGATCACACTTCTTTATTTGTACCCCGGCCGTCACAAAATATTGCGGTTTCAATGAGTTTTTTAGAGCACTTCAGTAGGTTCCAAGTATATTTCTGGTGAGAACAGAATCAATTGATTTCGCAAATAAACAGTAATACCGCAACGTAAGCAGATTTAAATGATAAAGTGTTAGTCAATTGTATTTTATTTTCAGTTTTTGTGCCATAACATTAATTCAAATTGTATTGTCAACATTTTCTCTTCGACAAAACGTAGGATGTATTCTTGGTAAACTGCTTGACATAAATAATAACGGAATCATTCATTAATTTGTAACGCAAGATAATCATTATATAACTGTGCTTTCTGGCAGTGGTGGAAGACAATCCTCTCATTTAGGAAGGCTTTGATAGTTTTATTGGCTATTTTGCGAGCTTGCTTACTGTTAGCTGGGCATTTCATTGCTAGTAATTTCGTAATGACATCATTACTGCGGCATTTACAGAGAAAGGTCAAGTTGTTTGAGCACTGGGAAAGAAGGATCATTTTCTTTTCCAGATTATAAATAGAAAGATGCATACCGGGTCCAAACCGGGAATTGATGTTATAAGACGATTGGGTAATAAATATAGACTCCAAACAGCTTTCAAATCAGACAATTTCATAAAACACATGGTTACAAAAGTAAAACCAAAGTCAGACAAGTCACAAACTCAGAACTGTGTGTATCAGATCCCTTATGAATGTGGCTGTGTATACATTGGAGAGACTGGGAGACCTCTTTCTACACGCATAAAAGAAAACAAAAATAATGTAAAGAAGGGTGAAGTTAAAAAATCTAAACTAGCAGAACATGCCTGGGACAATAGCCACAGAATACTCTGTGAAAATGCTACTCCACTTACACAGGAAACAAACAAAATTAAAAGAAAAATCAAATAATCGGCATCCATAGTTAGTGATAGAAATGTATTTAGCCAGCAAAGCACAGAACTGAAGAAGATTTGGTTACCAATATTAAGAAAAAAGTAAATTTTCAACAGAAGATAACTAAGCCATAGCCATCATCAGAATAAAGTATTAGCCAATAACAACACACTCCTACCTGCGCAGCCAAACAGAGCATGGTCTCTTTCTTATTCGCCGGGATAGAAGAGGGGGTACAGAGTATGTAAGCCCCTTGTTTTCCAGTGCCCATACTCAAGTCTGCAGGAGTTCCTCGGACTGTGTATATGCCTGAAGACGGAGACAGACTGCAGTCTTAGAAACTTCGCATTTTGTTTAGTTGCAAGAAGACCATTGTGTTCGTCTGTTTTTTCTTTGCCTTACTGTCCACAGTTACTGTGTTATTCGTTTTCATTCGCTTTCCTCAAGGGGTCTGTGTTTCTGCTGTGTCGTCTACATCAAGTTTTTTGTCGTTCGTTTTGTTTCGTCTGTTTGTTGTAATTATTGTTGTGTGTTGTTTCATACTTACTGGCGGAATTCCTTTTGTGGAATAATGTGAGTTATTTATTCCTTCCTTGGTTCGTTCTTAGGTACTTGGGTGCTAGTTTGTGTTATTTTCTTGTTTATCACTGACTGAATACCTTGTGGAATTGTATAAATTTACCTTTGTTTGCCATTTGAAAACAAAGTCCTTTTGTTTGTTTACTGGTCTGTTTGTGTGTATTTTCTGGTTTTCTGTGACACGCCATTTGCTGCAATGGCGTATGGCCAAAATACTTTTTTAGTTTGTAGTCCTCTCTGGCGCTCCACATATATCTTACTATTTTTACTACTGTTCTGACCTGCATATTATGTGTGCAGGTTAAAATCCTGAGCAGTCCAAACATAACTTTACATTTACTTTAAGTAACGTACATACATGAAATAATACCTGGACGTGGATTACACAAAGGAACTTTCTCCGTGCAGTGTTGCCACATTTTGCACGTAAAATCACATACATACAGATATAACTCCTAGTGTACAGTCTTTGTCTACTTTTCGAATAAACATTTTCCCGAATGACGTATATTTGGGGAAGAATCTCAGATGCCATTATTTCGTTTCGTACAGTTGTGTCTAATGAAAAAAAAAAAAAAAAAAAGAACTAAACATATATGTAAAATTGAAACACTTTCTTAATATTTATCTGAGCCTGTTATGTAGGGTTTACTATTTTTTAATTTTTTATAAACTGGCTACGAAATACCTTGATATTTCAATTGATCATTTAAGCGTAACTTTGCTTTCCACACCCTCTTAGTCAATTTTTTAGAGTTTCAGATAAGAATTGTCTGTATTTGTGTTTGATGTCGGCATGTTTTTTGCCTACGTGATCACACTTTCATCGATATTGTCAATATTTACTTACCATTATGTAGCATCGAAATTATATACAGAAACATTTATAAGATTAGACTCATTAATTGTATTGGTAACAGATTGTTTAACTATAAATCAAAATCTACCACAACTAAAACGATAAGTTTGTAACAACGAATTTCTGACAACAACCCTCTTTTTTAAAAAGGCAGAGTATGAGTGTCTGTTTCATGAGGAAAATTGAGGACAGACCCAAACACCCGAAAATGAGTTAAACGTATTTTCTATACAAGGTTGATGATTTATACAAGAATATGAAGATAAATTAAAAAAAAAAATTGTATCACACTCATACGAAAATTAGTGTTTTAATTCAAAAACAGACGTGTACATCCCGCTCTAGTGTTTTTGCATTCATAACAAGCGCACAACGTCTGCAGTTGGTATTTTCTGGAAAGCATAACGTTACGAAATGCCGTCTCTAACATGTTTACCTACATCCAGACATGTCCATTATAATTATTTACTACTTGACAAGACAACATATTTCCTTAAATAACTAAAGAAAAATAACTACTAAATATCCCATGTTTATGACTATAATTTTACAGTTAAAATGACGTACAATAATAAATCTGCCGTAGTTCATTTTCGTTAGTATCCCAACAAACTGATTTCACAGCTAAATGTATTGAGACGGTCAATGTTGTAACACTTTTTGCTAGACCTTATTCGCGATGACAGTGCACAGAAGCGATGGAGAACATGACAACGATCTATATTTAAACAATTAATTCAAGAACCACATAGTGCAATAATGTGGATTGTAAAAAATAAAGTTGCGTACCAGCGTAGTGTTGAACAGTTAAGGACTTTGGCCACACAACATCCCGGCATCAGGCATTTTCGATTTATTATAAAAAACTAATTTCTCCGTTATATGTCGTTCGGGACAAAGTGAGCACTAAAAAATTTACTTGTGAAAAATATCAGCAGCTGTTTGCTACCTGTTACTATAGATATTCCAACATTAACAATAGTTCCCTTACTGCTTGTATGGTTGGCAGTCAAGCAATATACGTCTGTGTATTTTCCTATGTAAATACAGCAATGCTGAAACAGAATCAACCGAAATCGACATACTTGTATTTTATATAATGAATAAACATTTTAATCGAACAATATAAGCTCCTACCAACTGCACAATTTATCTTACACTCGCAAACATCATGGGACGTGTCCAGAGAGGTTAGACATTTCCCATCGTTAGCCGTTACGCGCGGAAAGATACAAATCGACAGAAAATATAATTTAAGCAGGGCTTTATGACTGCTCACTGTATCCCGAACCGTCTATACGCAGGGAGCCGCAGTGGCCGAATAGTTAGACTATTCGCCTCCCACGAAGGCGATCCGGATTCGATTCTCGGTGGGATCGGTCCCCGGATCTTCGCATGTGGGAATCATGCCGGACGATGACATTGGCCGGCGGGTTTTCTCGGGGATCTCCCGTTTCCCCGCCCTTATCATTCCGGCGTTGCTCCGCTCTCACCTCACCCGCGCTAAAGACCTGGATGTTGAGCGCTGACCAAAATCCCTCCCGCTCACCTATACACGACCCTTATAACAGAGTTTCTCATATCGTCGGCCTAGAATGTAAACCTCGTATCTCAATTCTTCCCCAAAAATGTTATTTTCGATTATTGGAATAAAACCTCGTATCTCATCTGTTATTGTGGTTACGACATTATGTTTTGTTTTTGCTGCATTCTATTGGAAAAACATGAAACCTCGTATTGTTTCACAAACGTCATTTTAAGAATGAAAACATGTACATCGGAGCTACTTCATGGTGAGTTTTAAATGATGGTTTATATGTTTTTAGTACCAACACTGTTACATTAAAATAATAACATATTCAAACAAGATTTACAGACAGTTTTTTGCTTCTCCTAAAAATTTTGGTTTCTCAAACATACGAGGTTTTCATTCTAAGCCGATGGTATATAGTTTTAGCGATTTCAAAGTATCTCGACATGTCAAACAAAAAATAAATAGAATATTTTAACATTATTGACATAGCCAGAGCTCTGGAGGAGCCTCACGTACTTGCTCGGGCTTGAAAATAAATTCGACTGAGAATGGGTAAAATGTTTCTTGGCGTGTAATTTCTGTGTTGACTTGGAAAGCAGCTCGACGCGCATGCGAGCGTAAACAAACACGAGGAAGTTGTATGTTGCCGCGAGTGCGTACACAACCAAACATCAACACAGACATGTGACGTCAGTTCGCTTCGGCAAATGTACAGGGACTGTACACACGTACAAGCCTCTTAGTGCATGTTTTCGACATTTGAAAACAGCCGTGTGTTGCTGCGACAAGCGAAGAAGGGAAATATTTACTCGATCCGAAATGGTTTCTTTCCAGCTTAAAAATCTGTGGGTGTTAAATTTCCTTAACATGGCGTTTGTGATAAATAAATCTAGTATATTCAGAGATTCCAATTTAGAGTAATGGAAAGTCCAGCTTTGTGGCGAGGTTGGGGCACGTTTGTCCTGTATTTGCGTAAGAATAACGTCTGCGTAAGAATAAAGTATGTAATACCGTAAACGGGGTTATTTTGTGACAGCAGGGGTAACTTTGTAACAGTCAAAATGTTTTATAGTTAGGTTATTTCTGGAAGAAATATATAACTCTATTTTAGTATTATTAAAAATATTTTACAATCATCCATTAAAATTGATAAAATTACTTGAAAATAAACATTTCATGTGGGACGAAGTCTTCTCCAACTGTCTCAATGTAACCTCCGGATTGTAGTATGTTAAGATTTCCTTGTACTTTTCCAAATTTTTTTCTAAGGTGACAGGGAACAACATGTCTCATTTACAGTCATAATTTACCAAGGGAATAAAAGTAAGGTCATGAATATGACCATCTTTGTACCACTGATGCCGGTTTTTTACAAAATTTAATTGTAAAATATTTTAGAATATGTAATTGTGAAATGAGGGTGTTTTACGACCCTTTATCAACGAGGTCTTAAGAGCCGATGACAGTGAACTAAGGTGAAGAGAAAACACGACAGCCATGACCGAGTCGGGATTCGAACCTACGACTGGCGCATAACCGACTACAATGCGGAGGCCGGCTTCAAATATGTGTATAATAATATACCGTTATTAAATGCATTTGAATATTATGTCTGAGCAGACTTTTTAAGTATAGACGGCGATTCACGAATTGTTCTTTTCACCGTCGTTTAAAGAAAATACAGTTTTTTTTAAAAGTAGTACTTATTTATATTGTAATTATTACCGACTGGAAAAAAACTCGGGGGTTTACTGAACTGTACACTATAACCGCCAAGAACACTAATGTTCTAAATTAAGGACTCGCTTTCTAGTTCTGCAGTGGTTTCGAAAATATTTTTAACGCAAATTAATATCTATATCAAAAATTCATTCTGGCAGTTTTAACACTTATATACCATGGTTCCTATCTGAATTTTTCTGTTGCAATACACCAAACGGATTATTAGATTTTTGCCCCTGAAGTATCACATATTTCGTGGTCAAAAAAAGCCAAAATTAAGCAAAATAAATTTTTCTACCAAACGATAAATTATTTTTAAAAACGCTCGGCCATAATTGTGTGTCGTATGACTGTACACAGTCTTAAAATTTTTTAAAGCATTTCGGTTGAAAAATTTTTGAGTTATTTGTAATTGTTTTAAATAAATAAAATACCATGACCTTTAGTAACAATAGATAATTGGTTGCTCACTGACCCATATATATATATATATATATATATATATATATATATATATATATATATATATATATATATATATATATATATATATATCACAATTCTGCCTGCATGTAAATGCGTTTTTGTTATTGTCTCAGCGTCCTCCAGGAGGTGACAAAAATAAGTCAAGGACCGATTGCGAATCCGACAAGAACTGACATTTATTTCAATTCTGACTTACGTCCGAAAGAAAACGCGAACTTTTAAGATCCATACTAATTATCTTGGTTGCACAGTACGTACGTTTAATTAGCAGGCACCGTTCATGCAGTTATACAGGATGTTACAAAAATGTACGGCAAAACTTTCAGGAAACATTCCACACACACAAAGAAAGAAAATACGTGATATGGACATATGTCCGGAAACGCTTGATTACCATGGTAGAGCCCTTTCCATTACCTCTCGTTACATGTCATCATAAAAAACATTTCGTACAGACACTGTTCCAATTACCCAATGGAATGTTTCGTTAGAATGTACGTTACTTCCTAGGATCACCGCCAGGTGCGCGACGTGACGGAAGGTAATCGTGACTGCATCGCGTCTCTTCAACTCACGTGAAATGATGGCCTGGGAACACACAGAAACATACAGTACCAGCATTACGTAACACACGTTCTTAAATGAAATGTTCAAAATGACTTCCGTGAGCGAGGATACATGCATCATGGAATCACTTATGCGCTGATGTATCCCTGGAGTATGGCGTATTAACGAGATGTAAGGAATTGAGCTCTACCATGGTAATCAAGCGTTTCCGGACATATGTCCATATCACATACTATCTTTCTTTGTGTGTGTGTGGGATGTTTCCTGAAAGTTTGGCCGTACCGTTCTGTAACACCCTGTAGTAGTAAGATAATCGCTTAGCCTTGCCACTATATAGATGTAAATGCAAGTTTATACTGAACGCAAATTACCGGCGACAAAACTAAATAACTCGAAAGTTCTGACTTTTTTTACTTGAAAGTTTGTGTCAAGTACAACATTTATAATAGAGGCGATAAGGCATTTTAAGATGATACACACGTTTTCGTCGTTTAGAATCCCATTGTCTGAATAATTTATTATGTCAAAATATATTCTCCGGGGGAAAAATATTCCATTTTCTCATACTTGCAACGAATTCGCCAGTGCCTACCCCATCCTCGTACGTATAAACCGTGAAATACTTTTTCGGAGGACACATCTGGTATATTTTCGCGTTTCTCTGCAGCAATAGATAACCTGTATATTCGTATGATTTATAACATCTTTTGTTTTCTTTGCGCATTCATTGAGCAGAGGTTTCTCATACTGCGTTGCTGTCTCTCAAAATTGTATTTTGGGGTTTATCACATTAACACGTTACTAGTAAGCTTGAGGTATTCTTCACTGGGATAATATTTTTTTTTAAATGACCTTATTGCATTCCAATATTATTTTTAATTTAAGTGTTAAGAATATACAAAACACCAGCCGATACCTTAGCAAGTTTTACAGAAGTCATCAACATGGCGTTCCATTCACTATTGGTTCCTGATTTTCGCTTACACATACTACGTAAATTATTACACCCTAATTACCAACACTGTTTTATCGTGGGAAAAGATGACTAAAGCCAATGGACTTTGGTGAAAAGAATTTTGCAACAACTTGTTTCAGTGCCTTACGGGCACATCTGCAGCTCGTTTTTATGGTTATTGGCAGAATGTATTAGTGTACGCGTAAAAAAAATTTTTGTGACAGTTCCAAAATATTTTGTGGGCACTTACCCTGAAAAATTTATTTTGAGGTCACCACGAAAACGTTTTGTTGACACGACTAAAATATTGTGGCCACCATAAAATTATTTTGTGGTTACTACAACATTATTTCGCGGGGAAGATATTCTACAAATTTTTTTTTCTTCAGTGTAGTGACGTCATGTATGACTGTGTCAACAGGAACAAGGTTACTGCGACACTACACATCTGTGATTTGCGGGTGGAATCCGAGACGCTGAGAGTTGAAAACAGCCAATCACTTACCATGAAGCAAGGCTGCATGTATAAAAATCTGTATTGAACTTTTTTGTATGTTTAATAAATTACCGAATATTGGCGATATTTTCTATTAATTTCAGCAATTTTTTTTAAATATACAAAATATATTTAATTGATTTTGTACATACCGTAACGTAGCCTGTGACACTGTTATTAACTTTGAATTATTTCATTTCTTTAAGTCAGTTTGTTTTCCTTTCATGTATAGAACCGTTTTATGCAAATTTGGGCTTTGGTCTGTCATTATACAAAAACTATAAAAGCTAGACAATTTTCATTGCGGTTATAGATAGTATCAATATACATATATAAATCAAACCTCATGTCTTTCAAATGTATACACGATTAAAACATTTAAAATCTTTCAGGGAACCACCCTTCCCCCTCTTGCCCTTCCTTAAGGGTGTTCAAGTGCGATAAAATCATAATTTTATATTTTTGTGAAATATTGTTAGTTTTGTTGACGATACTTGTGAGTACATTTTACTCTTACGAAACAGTTTTAGCTCTCATAGTTTTCTCATAACGGGGCGTCAAAGTCAAAATTTGCTAGTTACACTGCCATGCAAATAGTGAAAACCAACTGATCTAATTAAACAAAACAATTCACTATAAACTTAAGTCACATGGACTATGCAATAAACCTTTAAAAAATAAACCACAACGCATGATTTTGAATAAAAAAATTGCGAAATACAGACAAATACTTTAAAATTCAGCAATTTTTTTTAAATACACAAACAGTTCACTGAATTTTTTTAATGTTTTATTACGTAGCCCATAGTATGTTATTTCTCTGTGAATTATTTCACGTACGTAAGTCAATTGGTTTTCACTATTTGCATGGCAGCAGAACATGCAAATTTTGACTTGGACGCACCGTTATGAGGAAACTATAGGAACTAAAATTGTTTCGTAAGAGGAAACTGTGTTCACAAATTTCGTCTACAAAACTAACAATATTTCATGAAAATATAAATTTATGACGTAATCGCACTTGAACACTCTTAAGGCTCGATTGTAGTCACCACGCTGGATTATTATATTTTTCGCTTTTATGAGATTCCGAGAAGAAAAATTTGGAATTTCCTGTTGTTGGGCTGATTCTATTTACTTCGCGGTACAGTACAAATATGGCAGTTGAACTTCTTGCATGTATACATATTTAGAACACAATCAGTCCGACAACTTTTTTGTGCATTATTTATTTGTTTATCTTATTGCAGTCTAAATGTACGATAAAAGTTAACTGTGGTGCTTGTACTACAGCGCACGATAAATAGAAGACCCGCTGTAATCGCAAATGTCACATTTTTCTTCTCAGAATTTCATAAAGCGAAAAATTTATTAATCCTTATATTTGACTGAACCGAGCCGTAATGTTTTCTGCGTACTCAAAGATCTGTTTACTTTGACAGGTGGTCAGCAATCTTTTGATATGCCCATACTATTTCAGTCGTTTCTTCATGTAATATAGAATATATACATATAGATAACAGTTCGGTCAATTTCTTGAATATAATGAATAAGACTATACAATGAAATCAATTTCTGTACCCAAAATTAAAACGTTTTACCTTAAACGCGATATTAAGATAAATGCCATGTTTTTCTGTCTTGTTAAAATTTCTTTTGTTAGTTTACTGATTTAGTGAACCGGTCTACATGTAACTGGTTTACGTATAAGTGTTGCCAAAAATCGTTTATAAACACGTCTAACCAGGTATGAAAATTGTAAGGAATTTGTGCAACGTTAATTTAAAATTCATAAGCAAGAAAATCTAAACTATTGCAACGCCCCCTACTGGTGCCTGAGGAAACCCCTGAGAAAACCCTTTCTCAGGACACCACCAAGGATGGCGAGCGAAAGTCTGTCACCACCGTTTCCACTTTCGATGAAGACAGACACCCCTTTGGATAAGTCTAATGGAATGTGAACTAGTTGCATTGCAAAGATGGAACATAAATATATCAAATTTGAGGACAGCTTTAGCAATCATTAACTACGTAAAATTCTGAGTTGAAATCTACACACATTTATTCAAAAAATCTTACAATAAATTTTTACTTGAATAAGAAAAATACGTTTGCAGAAAATGGCTACACACAAATATTTTAATAACCAAGTGATAACAGAGTAAAACGTTACGTACAATACTGAGGTTAGTCACTTGGAAAAATAGACTACTTTCAGACTGAAATTCTGATACCATGAATATTACCACAAAAATGTCGGGTCTGCATTTAAGGTAAGTGTGTGGCTACATCCATTTAACCTCGGTCGGGTAGGCAGCAAACTTGAATAAACGGAGACTTGATCGTCTCACTATTTATTAAGTATGTTTCTTATAAATACATATGACATATGCTTGTAGAAACACAGTAGTAAACTGGACGAAATACATACGCATAAAAATGAGCATTACAGCCAGGTGAGATTTTATTCTTAACCCCCGACGCAAAAAACGGGCGTGTTATAATGACTTTGGCGTGTCTGTGTGTGTAGGTGTGTGTCTCTGTGTCTGTCTGTGTATCTGTGTGTCTGTCTGTGGCATCGTAGCTCCCAAACGAATTGACCGATTTTGATGGTTTTTTTTGTTTGAAAGCTGACGTGATCGTGATGGTTCTTAGCTATATTTTATGAAGATCTGTTCAGGCGTTTATTGATATTCAGCTTTTTTCTAGTTGTTGAAGGGATGTGAGCAAGTTCTTCTGGTCTGATCGATCAGAGATTTAGTATCCCGTGAATTCAATGATATTACAATAACATGTCACCTTGACCTTATGCTGCAGCATCATCTGGAATTTGGAGGATTCCCAACTCCTCATCAATTTTCAGTCGTTTTTTTTTTTTTTAATTTTTAATTTAAGTTGTTATACAGGTTCCCGATTTACAAGGAATTGCCTGTCTTCAGGGAGCAAACCGAGCTTCCATTCGCCACTTACACGACACGGAATGCTGAAATAGAAAAAATTTGTAATTTAATAGAGCCAATCGACTAATTGGTAGTTAAAGACCACAGTATAAATACGATTTTGGGGAAGGGGGGGGGGCATCCGCGGAGGATGATAAGAACGTGAAAGAAGGAGATTCAGAGGAACATCAACGTGATAAAACTCGCATCATCGTTAACTTCTAGAGGAATAAAAAACATATGGCGGTGGAGGAAAAGTACGAATAGGCGGTATTTGTGACTAAAATAAGAGAAACGAACGATCATCGTCTCAGGATTTCAAGAGATACGCCCCAAAGAGGGGTAAAAAAAAGGCTCCTTTTTGGACACGCATTCCTCTTCCAGCCAGCCATGGAGAAACCATGTCCATTACACATTCCCTTGGTGATGGAGTCGTTGGTAGCGAAGGGACGGGGAGGCCAAAGGAGGGGAGAGGGGTGGTATGACGTCGCGCAACATACGTCCAGCGAGCACATAAATGATCGTCGTAGATCAGGATGATGAGTGGGCAGCGGCACGGTACCGCGATAGGCTGCCGACAGCATAATTAAGGCGAGGTGTACGTCACAGATGTCCCCGGCTCATGCACGGCCTTGAGCATTTGAATTCCCGGCTACAAGACCAGGCCGGGCGCGTACAATGGGGCATGTCTGGCAGTGCTTCATCTCCCGTGTGACAAGGGCTGCCGTCTCTTCTGCACAGCAGTCCGACCCATTACTACAGCACATTCTTCTTCACGCAAGTCGGCTCAAGTGGATACGTAGGGGATCTCGACAACTTAAGGGTGTTCAAATGAGATAAAGTCATAATTGTATATTTATATGAAATAGTGTTAGTTTTGTAGACGATACTTGTGAGTACAGTTTCCTCTTACGAAACAATTGTAGCTGGCGTAGTTTTCCCATAACGGTGCGTCAAAGTAAATATTTGCATGTTCTGCTGCCATGCAAATAGTGAAAACCTATTGACTTACGTACGTGAAATAACATATTGTGGACTACGCAATAAAACATTTGAAAAATTTCCGCGAACTGTTTTTGTATTTTAAAAAATTGTTGAATTTGCAACTTTTTCCCTGTACTTTTACGTTTATTTTTAATTCATAATATTTCGTTGGGTTTTTTGATGTTTTATTCTTGCATAACTCATGGGATGTAAATTCACAGTGAATTATGTTGTTTAAGTAGGACAGATGGTTTTCACTATTTGCATGGCAGTGTAACAAGCAAATTTTGACTTTGACATCCTGTTATGAGAAAACTACGAGAACTTACACTGTTTCTTAAGAGTAAAATGTACTCACAAGCATCGTCTACAAAACTGATAATATTTCATAAAAATATAAAGTTATGATTTTATCGCACTTGAACACCCTTATGCGGGCGTGGTAGATAAATAGACGCTGAATTATTCAATTGAGACTTTCTGAAAGTCAATAAAGAAAAACTTCGAAACAGTAATCCTTGTTAATTATATTTGCCAACTTTATGAGCAAACATTTATCCAGAATAATGCATTTGTTATCGCTTGCTCCGCAATTATATGTACGAGATTTCGGCGTCAGAAGTTGTTCTTCAGGTATACGTCAATCGAGATAAATTTTTGCTCAGAAAGTTGGCGAAAACTTTTGTCTGTGATTGCTGTTTTTTTTTAATTTTTGCATATTGACTTCGAGAAACCTAAATTTCTGAACTGATGCTGTTAGGGCTGAATTACAAACCTTGCATTCTTAAGGGGGAGTGTTCGATTATTTCCCTTATTTTTCAGTTTTCGAACCATAACATTTATTCAAGTTGCATTATCAATTTCCTCTTTGACAAGACATAGGATATATTCTTGTTGAACCGCTTGCCATAAATAATATCGGCATTTTTCATTAATTTGTCATACAGAATCATTGCAATGGAATTATAAGTTAAATTTCAAGAGTGATTATAAGTCCAATATAAGATCAACACTATTATGAGCTCCATAATTCACCACAAATATCTTCTATGCCTCAACAGTGTCATATTTACCAAAAATATATATATTACAAAAATAAATTATTGTAGAAAATTTATTAATTAAATTCAGCATCTAGTTCTCTCCCTTAAGGCAATGTTCTCTTGTTTCTATTTTTTTTAGCGATATTATTATTTTACGCCTAAAGAAGAGCAGATACAAAAAAATCTGTCTGACAGTTATGTTTGAAATAGTTTTCAATATGATAGCTGATTTTTTCAAGGCTGTAAATACTACGGTATTAGCTACTTATGAAATTAAATAAAATCTGGTTAATTTACGTTTTGGTAGAAAACTGTTAAATGTCTTGTTTTGTAAAAATTAACTATCAAGGCAAAAACCATTTTCAACAAACCTGCCAGACAGATCCTAGATAACTGCTTTCGTTTAAGCTTTAAAAAAAATAATTAACGCAAAAACATTACAAACAGGGAAGCAAGGTCTTAAGGGGTATGGAAAGGTACGATGTCGAGCGGACGAATGGAATACTCAGTCGTCAATAGCATCTGAACTACTCATCAAAATTCGAAGAAATTTTTTTGCCGAGTAGACATTTTATCAGCGGACGTTTATTTATGTACACTATGCGGTAGTGTTCTTTACTTTCGAGTAAAAAAATTAAAAAAAAACAGTTTTTAGGAAAATAAGGGTTTGAAACCACAAAATCTAAAAAAAAAATATTTAAACTGTAATTTTTATAATTTTTAAAATGATAATATCTAGGCATATATAATAACTGAATTTCAAAAATACTCGCGTTCCGATTGGAAGTTAATTTTACTATCCGAAAATCTCTGCGCGAGATGTCTTTGGATAAAAAAATATTTTCAAATGAAAACGCGGGGATAAACGTATTCAAGATTTATCGTGTATAATTATGTATTAAATAGTAGGGGTGAGATTGTTTACAGGGTAAGGTAGGAGGTAAGGAGAGTAGATTTTACCGGCCATTTAACATCGAGGTCTTGAGAGCTGACGAGGGAGAATTTAGGTGAAATGACGACACAACATACATGCCTGAGCCGGTATTTGAACCGAGGACCTCTCGAACCGCAGACCGGCGCTTAACCGACTGCTCTACGGACGCCGGCAGGTACGATAGGAAAAACAGAGAATTGCCGTGGTTGTGCGAGAAATCAATCAAAAGCCATTTTTTGCAGCAAAAAAGTTTGAGTTCAAAACCAGAAAAACCAGGGAAAAAGAAAGACGAAGAGGAGCATAAAGAGAAGGAGAAAGGAAAATTGAGAGAGATTAATTTAAAAAGGTAGTTCTTATGCTTACGGCCAGCTTTAAGCCGAAGTTGCAGAAGTTGTGGTGAAAACAAGTATAAATAAGTACAAAATACTACTGGCAGCAAAACAACATAACCTACAAAAAACTCGACTTCAGATGCAATCTCCGTACATTTAGAAAATAACGATCTGTCTTCAGTATCTGCTCCAGCTCATGCACTTCAGTTATTACCAGATATATGTGAACATAAAACCAGTCTCAAGTAATTCCCTAAGGGACTTGTCACAATTCAAACGTAAACAGAAATTTAGTTTACTACTAAACTTTGCAGTGTTGAACTACTTATCACACGTCTCATACGAGTATAACACAATCAGCTATTGCTTGGTGTAACTTTGTTCAAGTACACTATGAACCGATACCGGATAGATTCTGCAGTTCTACGAGATCGCTGATTCTTTTTCCACGTTAAGCCAACAAATAACATCATACTGTAGTTTATTAATATCAGATTTACGCTGCCAATATAACAACGTGGAGAAAAAAAAATTATTTTCTTGGCGAATAATTATTTTTCTTCGCCACAACCGAAAATACATTACTAAAACCAAAACAGCTGCATGCCAAATATTAAAACAAGAGAAAAATTATGTTAACAGAATGTAACCTAATAATATTCTTCTTCTTTGAGTACTCAGCACAAATGCTGGCTTGAACCTCAGGGGAACACCAGATGCACTAATCTACCCGTCATACGGTACGGCCCGATCACGGTCTATGAAGGTAGAGGTCTTGACACTGAGGGAGAAAATGTGACCCCCTTTTTGTCGCCGAACGCTAGTAGTAATTTAGTAGAAGATTTGTCTTGTTTTGTATTTATCTTGGGCTTACAATGTGAAGTTGCTATCGGAATTGCGTGTATTATATAGAATAAAAAACTTTGAACGTAATTTTGTATTGGAACACAATTTTTTTTCCAACCGTAAAATTTAGTTTTTCAATCTTCTGCATGTTGACACACATTGCAACGATTCCAAAATTTTGTAGGGCAGAAAATAATATATTTTGTTCGAATGTGTTTGCTAAAACAATAGAACATAATATTTTTTTCAGACGACATATATAAACAGTTTCAAACATGCCACTGCATTTATGGACACGAAACACACATATACTATATCAGCTTACCATATTAACATAACTTTATATAAATAATTGTAAAAATGGTAACACCGCCAGATACAAACAAGGAAAATCTTCCACTAAATGACTACTAGCGCTCGGTGACAAAAAAGGGGTCACTTTCTATTGCTGGAGAGCATAGGCAGTGTCAAGACCTCTTTCTCTTAGATCGTGGGCCCGATTCACAATGCACAATCCACAGTCGACTGCCGGCAGTTGGCAATCGGCAGTAGAATACAATTCACAATGTGCAGTCCAGCAGGCATGATGTGTATGCATTGTTTTTAAAAACGGCTATTAAATAATCGACCTTGTTTTAAACATTACGTTTTTAAATTTGTAAAAATTGCTTAGTTTGCTTTTAGAAGAATGGAATACTCGGAAAATAGTATTTGTTTACATCGCGTGATTACGAGAGCAACGCCCGATTGGTTGGAATTTTTCGGCAGTCGGCAGTCCAGCAGTCGGAGATAAAGTTCGCCATCTCCGACTGCTGTACTGCGGACTGCGCATTTTGAATACTCATATCTTAACGTACACATTAATCTCTGACAGCCGACAGCGGACCGCCAACTGCCGACAGCCGACTGTGTATTGTAAATCGGGCCTAACTTAATACTTTGTGAAAGCCCTGCTCGTAGCTTGGATCTGTTCTCACACCAACTATGTATCCTTCCGCCAAACATCAACAATAACATTTCCAAGTTGATGGCTGCACTGCAAGCCGACGTTCACTGTTCATCCGCCGCCAATAACTACGTCACCTCTAAAATATTGTAATAACTTATATAATAAACGTAAATATATAATTCATTCCTGAAAATGAACACATTATGTACATATTACATTAAACGATGTTCATAATGTACAGAAGAACTATTTCTACGACATCAATGCCAACCCAACCATCCTCTGGCTCTTGTTGCTCCGCTGTTCCCACGCGTCAGACGTGGCAACTTGACACCGGTGAAGACTCCTAAAAAGAGAGCTGTGGTCAGTCCACACAACACGTGGTCCCGCCATCTGAGCGCCACGTCAGCGATCGATGAACCGCACGTGGACGATGATTTCCTCCCTATCCACCCCTTCAATTTTTTTTCGCTTTTCCTTTCGCTGTTTCCCTGTGTTTCGGCCCGTATGGCGTCTAGAGTAACGTCATTAGTATCTTTATTGCTGAAAATGACGGTCTTTTACTTGATATTCAGTACTTTATGTTACAAGTTACAAAAACAAATATATTTAATGATTTCTCAAATATAATGTATTTCATAGCAAATTATTTTATTTCTGTAATTTGGTTGGTTTTTAGATGTTTGTACTGTTCCCGTAAAATGAACATTTTGATTGCGACATGCTGCTATAATACTACGTTCCAGTGTTTCAGGCGCATGTATGCAACCCGCATTATTCCTGTATAAAGCAACGCTAAGTGTTCTATCGCTATAGCAATAATAGTATTAAACAAATCGACATTACATTTGCGTTTTATCAAAGACACAGTCTTTCTTACTTTCGCTGCGTTCGCCGAAGTCAAGTGTAAAGAATGGTTGACTACAAATCTTACAAAACAATTATTTTTGTAGCACATTGATATTGTTATACTTAATTTGTCAGAACGCCGCGAAAATAAGAACGACGGTGTCTTTGATATAGCGTGAAGATAAAGTTGACAAGTGAAATACTCATATTGCTATAGTGATAGTAAGATTAGCCTTGAATTACATTAGGGTTGTTGCGGGTTGCATACGTGCGCCTGAAACACTGGAACTGATTCTTAAGACGATAATGTAGTCATTAGTGACATCTACGAAACTAACATTATTATTACAAATATAGAGCTATGCATAAGGACAGGTTGTTTCCGAGTAAATACTTCTATTCTACTTTGTTTCGATGCCTGACGTGCACTCACACAACTGTGTTTCGTGGTAGTTGCAGGGGCGTCATTTGGGGCTCCGGGGGGGGGGGGAGGGGCAAATGCCCCCCCCTGGATTTGGAAATTTTGTGTGTAAATGTATTTTTTGTATTTTTAAATGCAAATAATGCTAACTTAAGGACATAAAATTGAAGTTTTATTATTAAAGTATCTAATTTATACATGCTTAATTAATAAAAAAGACGCAACAAGGTCACTGTCGTCAGAAAACAAAATCTTGCCCCCCCCCCTGGAAAAACCTGAAATGACGCCCCTGGGTAGTTGATTGGATGTTTTATACTCTACGAGTCTTGGGGTTCTACAGCTATTCACTGGCATGTCGTGTCGAAATAATATCTTTCTCTGGTAGACACATTCAAATAAGTGACTGTTTACTTTAAAAAAGAACCAATAACCGCGAAAAAGAGCTGTACGTAACAAATTGAAACAAAGTGTTACAATCGCCTCCTTAAGAATTAGTGGACCGGACACATGAGACGCGATGTAACATAGTACGGAAATTGTTTTTTCTTATGTAACTATTAAAAATGTTTCTAATTCGTATATCTACGTAAATAAGAAACACTTCAAACTGTGTCTCATTGATTTAAAAAAAAATTCCGTTCGCTTCTTAAAAACATGATTCCCGAGTTCCTCAAAAGTGCTAAAAATGGATTTTTCACGTTGCTGTAGCTGAGAAAATATCTATCGTAATTGTAAAAATAAGACATAGAAACCTGCATTGGATATTACCAAAAACTTTCCACAAATAAAACAACAAAATCATCGCTTGAAGTCGCAAGGAAAATTGTTACTAGGAAATCACTGCACTCTAGTCCTTCGCGCCTAGAGGTGATGAGGTGTTTGACGGACGTGTTACATTCGACATATCGCCTTCCCCGTTTCCGTGCCTCAGACGTAAAGAGAAAGCTACCGTCCTCTTAACTTTTAGGGTAATGTTGTTTAGTTTCTATAATTTTTGTAACACTATTTTTTTTTTCAATCTTAAACGAGAGCAAATATCAAAAATCTGTCCGGCAGTTTTGTTTAAAATATTTCTTTTTTTTTTTTTTTTTCGTGATTGCTAATTTTTTCGAACAAAATAATTATTCGGCTTCGACTAAAAGTCAGTTAACCAGAATTTCTTTAATTACATAATTAGCTAAAAACGACAGTATTTACTACCGTGGAAAAATCAGCGAGCATGGAAAATACGATTTTAAACAAAACTGCCAGCCAAAATTTTTTTACATCTGCTGTCGTTTATGCGTTAAAAAGTAATATAGCTAATATAAAGTAGAAACTTAAAGAGATGATGGCCTTCATTGACGGTACGCATTGTCCGACATAGCATTCCAGGGTAAGATAATCCAACTCTCGTGCACCTTGCACAGCAAGTCATAAGACCTCTTGTACAGTTAAGTGGCCGCAGCGGCGAGCTGCGACCATTCTTTTTGACGAAACTATTTAACGAACATTATAGTTGTATCTCTTAGAAAAGAATATACACTTCAAACTATGTCGCAATAGTTTTAAAATTTTATTAGAAACATCTTTTTCAGGAATATCGGATTGCCCAAAGAGGCTTTTCCAAACTACCGTGTCTGAGAATATAACAAACGGATTAAAAAAAAGTATAGAAACAATCGTTAGACTTTGAACTATGCTAGCCAAAAATGAAATAATATTGTTCAGCGTTTAAAGGCCCATAAATTATAATAGTAAAGCAGTGCACGTCATATGAGTAGCTTGTCCCGGAGAGGCGATAATTAGGGACTCGGTAGTTTTCACGAAAATATTTTTGCCTCACTTTGTTTCAGTGCCTTACGTGCACATCTGCAGTTCTGCTTCGTGGTCTGTGATTGGATATTTTAACTCTCACGAGCCTTGGGATTCTACCGGCAAATCACAGACGTGTGGCGTTGAACGAATGTTATTGTAATTGGCTCAGTCAAATGAGGCACGGCTCTTCGCGTAGACAAGCTGCCAATAACTATGAAGCAGAATTGCAGATGTGCACGTGAGCGACTGAAACAAACTGTGGCAAAATTCTTTTCGCGAGAAACAAGGGTTCCTAGCGATAATGTACAACATATGTCGGTCAGTAGCACTATTGCAGCTCCTGCCTCACACACACACAAACGAAGCCTATCTAGGGAGGCTGTCTGTTTTCCGACCTATGTTCATATAGCATTCTTAATTCTTCTATGTGCGAGGATGGTTCACCTAAAATATTGACCTGCAATTCTGCGACAGCATGTATACCCACACAGGAAAATTGTTGCATTATGTTACCAATACACGGTGAGACGTATGATAATTCTGCGTGGTGGTAACTTATGAAAAAAATTAATTGAAATAGTGTTTTCAATTTTTTCGTTGAAATAATTATAGTAGGATTAATGCTCCCTTAATATCGACTGCAAAATGTAACTTCCTTAACTAAAAATAAATTACCACTTGGCCTTAAATAAAGGAAAGTAGTTTTTGTAATTATTTAAAGAAATGCAAATTGGAATCAAATTTTCAGGGTATAATTACACCAATGTAAGTATATTTTCGAAAAAATTGAGACCATATTTTTGACTGAGGAACCAAACTCCGGTTCTTACAACAATATATTTTTCTCAATGTAGGAACCCGTAGCCTTAAGAGGAGGACAGCCAAAGAATTTTCGGAAAGACATTGCGTCTAGGACGTGTGGCGGTATTGGTTAATCTAGACATGCTTAAACACTTATCCTAATTTGGGCTGGAGAGGAAGAGATAAGGGAGTTCACAAGCTGCTTGTTACCCAACGCACCCTTGCTCTTTTCCTTGAATGTCTTTATTAGCAGGTAATTAGCGTAGGGACAGCGGTGGTGGGATAAAGTAGGGGCGAAATGCCTCGAGGGGTTGGTCAGAGAGGGTGGAAAAAGTAAGCGGGGAATGTACTCAGGAACGCAGTGGAGGGTCGCCTGACGAAGGGTTCAACAGGAGCAAAGAAGGGGAAGTTGAAAAAGTTGGCAGGAATGCGACGGACACGTGTTAAGGATGTTCTAGTGCGATAAAATCACAATTTTATATTTTTATGAAATATTGTTAGTTTTGTAGACGATACTTGTGAGTACATTTTACTCTTACGAAACAATTTTAGCTCTCATAGTTTTCTCATAACGGGGCGTCAAAGTCAAAATTTGCTTGTTACACTGCCATGCAAATATCGAAAACCAACTAACCTACTTAAACAAAATAATTCACAGCAAACTTACATCCGAAGAGTTATGCAATAAAACATTAGAAAAACCACAACGCAATATTTTGAATTTAAAAAATCGCAAATATACAGAACAATTGTACACATTTAGCAATTTTTTTTAAAATACAAAACATTTCGCGGAATTTTTTGACATGTTTTATTTCGTAGCCCATAGTATGTTATTTCACTGTGAATTATTTCAGGTACGTGAGTCAATTGGTTTTCACTATTTGCGTGGCAGCAGAACATTTAATTTTGACTTTGACGCACCGTTATGAGAAAACTATGAGAGCTAAAATTGTTTCGTAAGATGAAACTGTACTCACAACTATAGTCTACAAAACTAACACTATTTCATAAAAATATAAAATTATGACTTTATTGCACATGAACACCCTTAAGGGAAAGAATAGTGTTGTAGCGGTTACTCTCGTATACGCAAAACAGCTAAACTTATTCAAATAACGTTTATGTAAGTAAAGAACAAACACTTGAAACTGTGTTTCTAATTTTTTTTTGAACGATTCTTGCAATGGGGGTAAGTAACTAATTAAAGAAGTTTTTTGCGCATACGCCACTGCAGTAAATGGTTTCACAGAAAACCAGAGTATACACAAAACAAATAGACATGTAAACATACAAAAAGACTTCGTTTGCCACAGGCAAACATAGATAAACAGATACAATTCCATAAGAATGTCCGTTAGTGAGTTAGAAAATAAATGAACAAAAACGAGCACCCAAGCACTAAAAATAAACCAAGGGAAAATTAAAAGTAACTTAGATTGATCCACAAAAAAAGAATTCCCTCAGTAAGTTCGAAACAACAGACAAAAAATAATTACGACAAACGAACAGACAGAACAAAACGAACAAAAAAAAAAACTGGATCTAGACGACATGAAAGGAACACAGACATCTTGAGGGATGTGAGCGAAAACAAATATCACAGTAACTGTGGACCGTAATACAACGAAAAACAGACGGAATACAACGGTCTCCTTGCGACAAAACTAATTGCAGTTTGCTTTTTTTAAATGCTATTTTTGGGTCCCTTAGACTATGTACCGAATTCGTAAAACACAACAGTAGAATAGAAGTGAAGCGGTCACTGTAGAATGTGGCATGCCTGACCTTATCTCTCGCTTGTTTCCTCGCATCAAACGTTGAAATTCATCCCGTATGTAGACCTGTTAAGGTTCTTATTGGTTTTATGACATTCCAAGATAACTTTTTTTCAACATACTTTTTAATTCGTGACATGGTGCAAAAGACAACTTGTTAAATCTACCAGATCATTTAAAAAATGGTATTATATACATATTTTACTCTAAATAAATATTCTTTAATTCAAAATCTAAATTACCACACATTTACAGAAATATGACTTTGGTATTCAACCTAATAGATCTATGCACCGGACGTCGTTTTTAGTGTTTGATATGCTAAATCATAGCGGCGATAAGGGCCAGATTGCTACACTTAACAAGAACCGCTTCGTCTCTACACGCGATCTGTGTTAAACTGCCATGCAGTGCTTACGTTGTAGTCTCCTTGCTATCTGCAGGGCCATGAACATTTCGCGGAAATAATTTTGCCCCAGTTCATTCCAGTGCCTTATGTGCACATCTGTAGATCTTCTTCATGGTTATTGGCAGCAAGTCTGTGTGAAGTGACGTCTCCCATTTGATTGTGCCAATGACAGGTGAGAGATAAAACAGCCAAGCACTGACAATGAATCATAACTGTATATATGCAGACAAGGCACTGAAATAAACTGTGGCAAAGTTCCTTTCACGAAAAATTCATGGTCCTACCTTAGGACTTTAAGGGCGCGCTTCACCTCAGTTTTCAACGTCTTTTTTTATTTAAATTTGTACCAGATATTTTTTTCCTTATTTTAAAATTGTGATTAAATCTTCCTCTTAGCAAATTTTTGTATCTCTCATAGTTTTTGCGTAACGTCAAAATTTAGACTTCACGGTTTTAAGTACACCACTAAAACCAACTGACATACCAAACCGAAAAAATTCACACTGTATAACAATGTTGTATGCTATGCTTTGTCACATATAAAAACAAACTAATATATTTTTTGTGTTTTTAAAATTTTTTTGATATTTTTATAATTTTCATTTCAAAATTCAGCATTTTTTATTAAATACAAAAGTATTTTATTTTTTGTTTTTATATATGTCAAATCATAGCCTACAACATTGTTATACACTGTGAATTTTGTCGGTTTGGTATGACAGTTGGTTTTAGTGGCGTACTTAAAACCGTAAAGTGGAAATTTTGACGTTTACGACTCATTACGCATAAAAACTATGAGAGATACAAAAGTTTCCTAAGAGGAAAATTTTATCACAATTTATGTCTAAAATAAAAATAAATATCTGGTACGAATATAAAAATAAATAAAGCCGTTGAAAACTGAGGTGAAACGCGTCCTTAGGTGGTAACAATGTAATATTATTTGTGGATAGTATGCAGATAAGACCGAGCAGGTTTATAGATATCTTATGTATCTAGGAGATGATCTTTAGCAGTCGAAAAAAAAACTGTACATTGATATTTGAAAGGCCTAACGTCATAGTTTTATTAAGCGTGATGCTTTATTAAAATTGAAACGGTGATTTCAAAACCAACCCAGGTCCAGGAACAAAAATTGTTCAGGAGAAGGAAAACACCAAATATTATAATAACCACGGTGATCAGCTAGCCTCTGCATAGTAACAAATGAGAAAGTATTGTGTTATTCACAACATTCAATGAAACACCGTTCACACTACAACTTGCAGTAATAATACCATTCTGGTAAAAGTGTGGATATGGGTAGTTATAAAATCACCGTTTCAATTATTGAAGCCTGCTTTGAAGTGTGTGTTCATTTCGTAGATAAAATAATTGAGAATAATTATTTTCATATAACATAGCAACAGACCACGGAGCTATTTATACACCTCCTAATAAGTTATATATTTTAAGCATTATTTGAACACATGTTAGTAGCTTACAGAAATTATAGAAAAATACAACTATTAGTTTTGGTATTTTCTTGTAACTATTTCAACATGATATTCTATCAGGGCATGGTAGATAAATAAGCGCTGAATTATTCAATTGAGATCTACACTTTTTGAAAGTCAATGTAGAAAAACTACAAAACAATAATCATTGATATTTGTAATTGCCAACTTTATGAGCAAACATTTACCCAGAATGATGCATTTGTTAAGCGTGATCTCTTGCACCACAAATAAATGTAAGAAATTTCAGCGTCAAAGATTGTTCTTCAGATATACGTTACTTTTGTGCTCAGAAAGTTGGAGATAACTATTGTCTAAGATTGCTGTTTTTTTATTTTTGCAAATTGGCTTAAAGAAACTTACAATTATGAACTGACGCTTTCAGCGCTGAATTATATACCATTCTTTCTTAAAAGTGAAAACTGAAATAATTGCACATCAGCAATACAAAAAAATTAATAACATAAACATTCTCGTGCCAATTTTATGAAATGGAACAACGATTTATTTTTAGCGGTTAGGTAACATTTTTCTTATGTTCAATTTTGATATTTGGAACTATATTTATTTAAGCTTAAAGGTTTGTATAATTAGCCTAGCTTCCAAGGGAAAAACTTGGTCTATGATATCACTTTGCTGTGTGTGTATGTGTGTGTACAATCAAGGACGACATTCCTACAATTCCATCTGCGTTCTCTTGAAAGTCTAACCCTGGGTATAAATATCATTGTCACATGGAGTTTGAGATGACAGTTTTAAAGTCATGGTTTTTTTTTGTCAGAGGAGAGAATTATCAAAGGAACAATTCAGGATTCTCGACTTTTACAACTGCCACGACGGTAATGTGACAAAGAAAAACGCGTGTACGAAACTCTTTCCGTACTCTTTTTCTGCGTGCGTCGTTCGTCAAATAATGGGCCGCAGACCGAGGAAACAGGACGTAACCATAAAATTGCCACCCGACAACTGGCGTATGTTACATTAGCTACAGACGTAAAGACACTTCAGGGCAGGTTTGCAAGCTGTTCTCTCCTCGTTTTTCAAACAAGGCACTTCAAAAGGCGCCGTGTTTTCCAAGAAATGTTCTTTACTACCTCATGTTTACATAGAAAAAAAAAATATAAAAGAACACCGCAGGTGTGTTGTAATACATATCAACTGACGAGGTTACTGCAAACAAATGTAGTATAAAAATATGAAAAACTGTTCAACTTCCCGTCGTCATTTCATAATTAGTAACAAAAAAGAGCAGAAATAAGCGTAAGCTACAGTGTTCATTTTCGAAATGTCCTTCAATATGTTTAACGTACTGTACTTAAATATTCTGTATATTAATTATCACAAGAAAACCTCACCGCCTAAAAACTCAATTTAAAAAAACAATGTTAAGTTTGTGTTGTGTGAAACTGGAGTTTTGAGTGCATAACGAATGAGAATCTAGTGCGAAAATGTATTTGTGGTTTGAAAATAATACGTATATATGCATTTACAGGATGTTCCGGGAGTAGACGTCAATGAAGAGGCTGGTGATAGAAGGACCCAAAACCTTCCAAATAAGCCAAACTTGTATAATCCAATTCGCAACCATATAAAAGTTATGAATTTTAAAAGGAAATTTCGCTATACTGTACCCTGAGCTAAGCATTTACTGATGGTGGAAAATTAAGTATCCACGTGGAACGAAATTTGTACACACCCTACATGATTAGTGTCGTCACATTCAAAAACACATTTCACGTCACTGAGAGTTCAGCTTCGTGGGGTAAAAAAATTAACTTTCACAACAGTTGTGTTTGGTCCTGAAAGATTCCTCTAGTTTGCACGAAGTAAAAAAATATCAATAGGTCCCATAAATGATCTCCCGCCATTGAAAAGACTGCCCCATGGTATAGCCAAACAATTAGTAATAACCAGTATTTTAAATTAACAAATGTCGATGCAGTAAATGTGTAAACATAACGTAATGCAGAAGATTCACGCAACGTAATATCAGCTATAACATTCAAATTAGTACACGAGTAAATAATTAAACCTAACTTTACTAAAATAAAAATATTACACAATGTTTGAAATTATTAAAATGTATTTTGAATGTAATGTGTTTAATTTGTGAGCATACAATAAACTGTTATTAATAAAAGTGGTAATAGGCAGTTATTTCATTAAACAAAATTGATATAATCGAAATGTAAAGTTAAGATAAACGAATATCACCATGTACAGTTATGTACAAACACCAATATGTCTTGCAACAGATCACATGACATCCTAACAAACACGTATTTTCTAGTCGAGAACTTTGGTTCTTCTTCTTCTTGTGGAATTTTAAATTCTTGTAGACAATTGTAAGTTATTTAAATAGTAAAATATTACCATTTCAGTTCTTGAGTTTCAGCAAAAAAAAAAAAACTGTTTTCAGAAAAGTTAACTTTTTCTTCCTAAGAAAACTGTCAGTTATCTTGCTGTTATTTAAACTAACACTCTTTTTATACTTCGCACATTGCAATACATCTGTAAGTTTTTAGTAAATCTTATAGAAACATGTACCACAACTATGGTTGTTCTTGTTTTATAAGTAGCATGAGAATTCTAAGAAAATATGTAAAGCTCCTGCTGTTTACAATAATTTTAAAATTCTTAAAAATATTAAAATCTTTTCCAAAGACAACACAAAAATGTACTTGCAAGTAAACAGTTATCATTACAGAAAATAAAACTCGTTGAAGGGTTGTTTTAAAGCAACGCAATGAGTTTTCCAACGTCAACGCGTTTCCTGATTCGTAAAGTCTTTCCTACATACCAGCGAATTAACGAAAGACTCGCAGTTGAAGAGTTCAAAGCACAATTAAAGAAACCATTTTCGGTAAATTGAACCTTTTTTGTAAGCATACGTCATTGCGAGCAAATTTAAATACCCTAATAAAAACAAACTGCAAAAAAAAAATAAGGCAGAGCTGTTGTTAACGAACACTGGGCTAGTAAACAAACGATTCTGGGAAGAAATATGGTCGTATTTAGGAACACAAAACGAAAAAAAAAAAAAAAAAACAACAGAGATTAATTTCGGAACGGATTACAGCCGTTTTTATCAAGATAGAACACGCCAAACCAAACCGTAAAATTAAAATAAGTTGTATAAAAATGGCAACAAATGTCGATGAGGAAAACGAAAATAACAAACACAAGAGGAAGAGCAGAAAGCTTCCTACGACGACAACAGATGCTAGGTTCTGAAACTGGTATATGTTCCCATCTTCAACCACAACAATAATCTGAGGAACTCCAGCAGACTGTCTGACATGTGAAGGAAAAAGAAAAACAATGATATTGATTAAACGACTTTATTCCATTCCAGAATTAGTCCATCTTTTATTGATTACTTTTTATTTTTCTTGATTTTCGTGGTATATTTCTGGATACGACTGCATTCTTTCCCGGAATTGTATGTATGTTATACGTGTATTGATAATAACTAACACTGGCTTCTTTTTCCTGTTTTAATTTTGTTGAGAGATTTCCTGAATCTCGGCAAACGTTCGCTCGCATGTGTGTATGTTCACAAAACGGTTCTGTTTGTAATACTATAACTAGAGACCGGAAAATTGCGCGGGTTCATTGACCTTTAAAGTAGCCTCCATGAATATGTTTTTACTGAAGGACAGCTTCTCATTGGCTGCTCGATGACTTACCAATACTCCACTTAGTTGGTACATTATTATTGCCTCAATGCTTTCCGTTAAGTGTGACTTAAGTCTAGGTACCATTAAGAAATCGACACGAAAGTACATTTTTTTTCGAATTCTAGCTTGCGCCCAAAAGAAAAAGCAAATTTTTCAGGTAGCCAACGATAACTCATTGCCGGACTCGATCAAATATCACTTTTTCGTCATGGTAGACACGTCGAAGGCCGCAGACTTCTACTACTCGACCACGACAACTAGTCCTCCCGAGAGGGGAATAAGCATAGCGCTAGTAGTAGGTAGACACGTCACAGGGAGGGGAAATGTACTGCACCTGACATGAGTTCATGGCACACGGTCGGCGGAGACGTAGTGAGGCAAAAACCGAGCCAGCAGCCTGTGCCACAGTATTATGGCCGGTGCTGTGGTGCGCCACACCAGCTGCGCGCGGTCGCCAAGGACAACACAGAGGTAGTTCGCATTTTTACCGTGGGACTAGTTGTCGTGGTCGAGTACTACGTCTGCTGGCACTCAAGTACTGAAGAGCTAGCACATCAAGCCCACTCATGGTTAACCACCCTTACCAAGACACCTGGCGTGGCGTTTATTGCATGTTGATGAAACACCGATGGCTACAATGCTATGAGTGGTTCGGGACAAAGTGAGCGCACAAAATAGCTCTGCTAAATTAATATTTTCAGCCAATGCGTATCTTTCCGCGCGTAACGGCTGATGACGGGAAATGTTTAAGCCCTCTGGACACGTCACTTCATGTTTGTGCGTGTAAGATAAATTGAGCAGTCGAAAGGAACTGTTATAGTTGGATAAAAAAAAGTTTACTATTTATATAGAGCACAAATATGCCGAATTCAGTTTATTTTAATTAAGTTTTGTTAGCATTTAAATAAGAAAATACACGGAACTAATGTTAAGTTTGAATTATGTGAAGAAACGGCTAGTGACTTTATTCAAAGGTTAAATAACTAGTGCTCACTTTATCCCGAATGACGCATATGGCTTTATCAGAATTCTCTTCAAGTAGGCCTATATGTATATCGTTTTTTTTTGCACCACAAGTGACGTCACCAAGTAAATACTGACATTCTCCGAAATCTCAGTACAATACTCAGATGCTATATCCTTGACAAGTATACAAGTTTGCATACTTCTTGGGTGTTTTAGCATACTATCTTCGGCCGCCGTATTGGTACGAGCATCGTCCAGCACAATTACCACGTCAGAAAATCCGGGGTCTGACCCCGCCAGAAATCGAACCCGGATCGCCTTGGTGGAAGGCGAGTGCTATTGCCACTGCGCAAAACGAGCCTGTGAAACTATAAAATACAAACTTCTCCTGTTTTCTGTTAAGGATGTTCAAGTGGTATAGAATGATTATTTTTTATTAATTAAATATTGTTAATTTTGTAGAAGATACATGATGAGTAACATTGTATAATACGGAGCAATTTTTGCTCGCATAGCTTTCTCATAACGGTGGGTCACTGTTAAATTTCGC
Organism: Medauroidea extradentata; assembly: GCA_003012365.1. NCBI lineage: Eukaryota > Metazoa > Arthropoda > Insecta > Phasmatodea > Phasmatidae > Medauroidea > Medauroidea extradentata. Next base: position 34,684 of record PNEQ01117478.1, on the reverse strand, counting down.
ATGTTACGCTGCCGTGCAAATAGTGAAAACCAATTGACTTATTCAAATAAAATAATTCATAGTAATGTAACATGCCATGAGCTACGTAACCTAACATTTACAAATTCACATCTGATATTTTCTAACTTTAAACATAATGAAAATACATAAAAAATGTGGCAGGTTTAGCAATTTTTAAAAATATAAATGTTGTGCACTGTGAGTTTATCTAATGTTTGGTTACGTAACCTACGGCATGTTATTCCACTGTGAATTGTTTTGTTTAAATAAGTCAACTGGTTTTCACATATGCAAGCTAAAATTGTTTAGTGAATGGAAACTGTACTCACAAGTATTGTATACGAAACTATTAATATTTTGTAGTAATATAAAATCTTCATATTAAACGCACTAAAACACCCTAAGGACTCAAGTTACCGAGTTCTACAATTGGCATCACATTCTAAATACGTAAGTAGTTGTGCTTGGTTTCTGTATTAGTGTCACCAAATCTACTTTTACTTAAACAGTGACAACGGTTGGTGCCGTGACTAGATCATTCACCTCCCACCAAGGCGAGTCGGGTTCGATTCCCGGCGGGGTCTGTCCTCGGATTTTCATATGTGGGAAACGTACCGGACGATGCCGCTGGTCGGCGAGTATTATCAGGCATCTTCCGTTTCCCACACTCCTTCGTTCCGACGCTGCTACATACTCCCCTCATATTATCCCTCACCAGTTCTAAATACCTAGATGTTAGGCGCTGACCAAAATATCTTCACTTTACTTAATACTTATAAACAGCTACGGGACTGTGCGTAATTTCATGTTTAATTTTTCCACGAACTATTCTCTCTTCTAAACCTACGTTTCATGCACGAAGCTACACTTTCTCTGGCGATTAGGTGGTCGACAATTAGTAATATTAATCTTCATATATATTAAATTATTCTTAATGTCTTAGCGCTCCAAGCAAATAAATGGACAGTTATCAAAAGAAAGCCCTCAGCAAGAGTTTTGCACGCGATTCAAACATCTAGGAGTTCGTCCTCTGAATGAATTTTTAAGCTGTGAAAAGAACGGTTAATGTTAAGCAGGGCTGATGATGAACAGAATAGTAAAAAAGAACTTAGACTAACTTGCTACACACAAAATTGCTGGCTCTTTAAAGACTAAAAGCTAATAGGGAATTGGGTTGTGACATTTCCAAAGCTCTGGAAAGCCAAAGAATACTATACACATAGAAACAAATAAAAAATTTATGTAGTTAACATTATTAAACTCTTGTTATACAACGCTCTATTTAATAAACAGGCACAGGTAATTCACATGGAATGATTTTTAAATGTTTATTTGAAAAACAATTGGTAACTGACAGTGAACAGACTTCTCAACGAAATTTTTAACTAGCGAAAGCCGCTAATTTGTCTATAAAAAGTTGGTCCATGAGACAATTTATTTAACAAAAGTAGGCAGAGTTGTAACATCGAGTAAATATCTGACGTGTTTTGTTTAGTAATACGCGCAGCATTTCAGCTGGCGTATATTCGTGGAACGCTGCACACAGCTTCCAGCAGAAGTGATATTTCTGGGAGATATAGCAATGGCATTACTTCGGTTGAATGCCTCTCTCTTTTTTTCCTCGCGGCCCCACTTGTCAGGGAATGTTGAATGTTGCGTGGAAGGCTATCATATTAATGTTGTCACTGCCGTCAATACGGACAGCGCGTGCGCACAGCCCCCTGCGGGCCTGGGCCCTCGAGGGGTGGTAGGGGTACATCAGCGAGGGGGGAGGGGAAGAAGATGGAACAAGGGTAATGCGAGAAGGGGTTCTGAGGAGGGGAAGACAGCCCCGGCCCTCATACCGTTGAATTAAACTACAAAATGATACGCCGTCAGACTCTGGGAATAGCTTCGTTGCCATATGCCCAACCGAAGGAAAACGCTCTTCAAATGTCCCGCCATGAAAACAATGGCAAACGTCCGCATTTTACGATACTGGAGTGTTGTTGCAAGTTACGGGATTGTTCCTTAAACGGAGCAGTATAATTAAGTTTTATATTATATTTAGTTTCTACTACATAATAATCAATGTGCCACAGCAGGTTTTACAGTGGCTGGATGGTCGATGGTCAATATAGTAGTTTGACACACACAGATTTCCCTTTTTTTAAATTTATTTGGTCGATTTACATACCGTCGAACAGCATAAGGCCTCATTGGCGGATTCAAAGCCCTCCCTATTTTTTTTTGGGTCACAACACCCCCTCCCCAACCTTTCTGATCACAACTTTCGCTGGATGGAATAATTGTTCAAGGAAAATAATATTAATCAGTAGCAAAATGGTCTGAATGTTTTCCTTCTGTTAAGTTACTTAATTTGTTTCATTAAAAATCCCTCTTTGATGATTATTATACTCAATGATTGTGGCTTGGCAGCGTTATTTAGTATTACAGCTTTCAAGTTCTGAAGAGTGGTGTTTTCTGTTTTCTGGCAAGCCGAGTGTTGAGATCTCAGTGTAATTTTTGTTTGGTTCGGACGATGAGGCTGTGGCTAGTCTGTTATCCTTCTACAACTTAATGAACACTAATGCAGAGGTGATTTTTTCGCAACTTTAATTCATCTTCGTTTAGCAGCAAACGTGGGAAAAAACCAGTTGTCACATTTGTATTCAATTGCGTTTGCCCCCGTTCACCTTAGGATAGCCTGTTTTATATTTACCTCGTATATTGTATAACCTTCCTCGGTTATTTGAAGATAAAATTTATGTCAATTTGATTAATGTTCCAGTTTTTATGGTAGGTGTTATTAATACTGAATAACAATACTTTTTAATTACACTAGAGACTCGGTATTCAGTCTGTCAGTCCCACGAGGCATTCCAGGTGCTTTATATTTATGAAACTCGCGCTTGGTTCCCTCTATGAAACAAACAGCAAACCGCCACGTCTCCAACAAACGACGACCCTCAAGTGTCCACCCTGGGTGACGAGAAACCAGTCTTAAAATAAATTAATAGTAAAAAAAAAAGTTTTAAAAAACAACCTTTTATTTAAATGCTCTAAAAAGAAGAATATAAACTTTAAATCAAATCAAGTCCATAAACTTATTACGTTGCACAATGTATGTAATATTAAAGCCTGTCGCGAGATTTACCTATTTTATAATTAACATTTTTTTCTTAGAATGTCTTATGTTAAGATCAAATTAAATATTGCATTCTTGTATATCTACACAGGTAAATCTCGCGACAAGCTTATATCTAATATAAATTGAGTAGTATAATATATTGACGGCTTTGGTTGAATTTAAAGTTTATTTTCTTCTTTTTTCGAGAATGTAAATAAAACTTTTACTATTCATTTATTTTTTATTTGATAGTAATTTTTTTTGTTGTTCCCACGAGTACAGAACATATATCCGTCGAACCTCCCAGGACTTCGTTTAGAAGGGTAATAGCTAATGTACAACATGGTTCGCCCCGGAGCCCTGAGGTGGTAGGTTCACATCATGTTTGATACACCCTGATGCCACTCAGTCCTCGGCACGTCCTCACCTTGACTTGGGTGTTTAGAGCTACGCGCCACTTATTTCAGCTTGAAGCTTACTTGTGCCTAACGAAACACAGTCCCGGGTTTGATTTTTTAATTTCTTTCACTACTGCTAGAATTTGCTCAGGGTGTAGGTCGATATTAGTTAAGGCGCATGGGCCCGAATTTCTTCGCATTTACGGATAATTTTTTTTTAAACATAAATGGGACCCAATATCGTAAAATCGCTTCGTAACTTTGTTATGACTGACTTAAACTGCATGCTCTAATTTTGTCGAGTCAGATGACTGCAGAATAGTTGCTAATTAGTTAATTAACAAAATTTCCTTTTAATTGAAATTAGCTATGCTCATCATACTGTTTGTCTCGAAAAATTACATTGCATAGTAAAACCAATTTGCAAAAAAGTTACGAAGCAATTTTACGATATCGACTCTCGCATGGATTTAAATAAATAATTCTCTCGAAAGCCGAGAAACTGGGGCCCAGGCCCTGAAGACTCGACTCCGCGTAGTCTTGCCGTTTAACTTGGCAGTAGAACACTATCTTCTCTAAGAGCTGAACGCGGACGTCATTTTATTCGTAATATTCTCAGCAAACCCTTTAATTTCATACCCATATCACGGCAAGGCATAAAATATAACTAGTCTGCCATCTTGGGAGGACCGCCATATTGGATTTAGAATGACTTCACTTAGCTAACCATGCATTGTCATCCAAACTCAACATGTATGCAAAATTTCAGCTCAATCGGTTGAGGAAAAATACTTTAAAATTCAGTTGCAAGATTTAACCCGAACAAACATACATTGCAAGTTAAATAAAAGCTTTTAATCTAGACGCGCCAGAAATTTGCGACCAACCACGCCTGCGAACGCGGCAACCGTGTGTACGTCAACACCCCGGTGACGACAACGAAGAAAGCAAATCTTAATCCAATATGCGGGCTCCCGCGAATTCCCGCGGCGTATCCGGGCCCAACCGCAGCCCGTGATGGTCACGGGAGTTCCCGTCAAGCTACATAACCGACGCTTTCGCGGCACTTTCTCTAAAAAAAACTCCCCCCGTATACTCCCAACCAATCGTAGAGTCTCTGTGCGACTGACAAAACTAAACCCGGCCTTTCTTCAGTATCGGTTTAACATTTCTTTTCAGAATTAACATAGGTTGACAGTTACATATACTTGAACTTAAATACAAAATTTGGGCCATTTATGATGACTAATAATTAAGTTAATACTAAATTTTACTGCAGGAGGCAGATGAAGCCACGCCCCTGCACACCAATTCAAGGTCTCGGGCCAGCTAGCATCTCATGTTTACATCTTCCTCTCTTCCCCGCTGTGTGAAGGGTTAAATGACCGTGAAACACTTCAAAACTCCTCTCAAAACCCTCGCCCCTCGCCAGTTAGCGAAACGATATTTGAATATAAATTACATGGAACGAATTATTACGGTTGAGTAAGATTAAACACATGATTCTGAATACAATGAAATTTCAACGGGCTCTGTACGACTATTTTAACACAATTTACTGAATTTACATGGCACATTACATTTAATCACTATTTAAGGGCTAGTAAGCCCACTACATTGTTACTTATTATTCTGATCCGCAATTGTTTTATTACAAGGGTTTCGCATTCAGGTGTATTAGATTGCAGTTTTCAGAACGTGAAACTTTTTATGCAGTTTATTTTCCCTGCAATGGGGTGATGAAATGCGTATTTTATGAAAATGGATAGACTACAATACACCGCGCTGTAATTTGCATGTAGTTTGCAAATATAAATTTATAAAATTTGGTACTAAAAATCTGTAAAAGATTATTTGAAAGACATATAAATTAAAAAATCAAATTCCTTTAAGTTTGTATGTGCAAGAGACCCCCATCCTGTCTTTTTTCAGCTTCTATATCCGTCGCTGACAATGGGGCAGGTCAGACTCAACGGACTAACTCTGGCCAACATTCGCAAAGAAATGTTGAAAATGTTATAAATACATTCTGTAAAATGAAACAGAGACGAATAAATGTAAGTAATTGGTGTAAGGAAAATAAACAATCGTAGTATTGCTTCTGAATACAAACCTGTAACACAAAAACACAAAAATCTTTAAAAGTGATTAACGGGGTCATACCTTCGCCTTTAATGTTTTTTGTAATGTATACAGGATGTTCCAGGAGTAGACGTCCATAAAGAGGGGGTGATAGAGGGCCCAGTACCTACTAAATAAGCCAAACTTGTATAATCCGATTCACAACCGTCTACAAGTTATGAATTTGGCTATAATCTAGCATGTGAGGCTGTTCAGGAACTACACCCAGTTCGCTACGATGGGAGGCGAGCGCACTAGCCTCTACATAACCGCGGCCGCTGTGAATATGAAGCAGCAACTACGTAAGGGTGTCTGGTTATGTAATTCATTTATCTTAACTTTCCATTTCGATAGTATCAATTTTGTTTAATGAAATAACTGAGTATTACCACTTTAATTAATAACATTGAATTTTATCCCCACAAATTAAACCAATTACATTCAAAACACATTTTAATAATTTTCAAACATTGTGTAATATTTTAATTTCAATAAAATTACATTTAATTATTTACTCACATACTTATTTCAACCTTATAGCTGATTTTACATTGTGTGTATCCTCTGCAATACGTAACGTTTTCACATTTACTGCGTCGACGTTTGTTGATTTAAAATACTGTTTTTTCTAATTAATTGGCCATACTATGGGGCAGTTTTTCCAATAGCGGGAGATCATTTATGTGACCCATTGATATTTTTTTACCTCGTGCAAACTAGAGGCATCTTTCAGAACCAAACACAACTGTTGTGAAAGTGATGTTTTTACCCCACGAAACTGTACTCTCAGTGACATGAAATATGTTTATAAATGTGACGACACTACTCACATTTGGTGTGTACAAATTTCGTTCCACATGGACCAGTATTTTTTCCACCATCAGTAAATGCTTAGCTCAGGGAAGAGTAAAGCCAAATTTTCTTTAAAAATTCATAACTTTTTGACGTTTGCGAATCGGACTATAGAAGTGTTGTTTATTTAGTAGGTCTTGGGCCCTTCTATCACCAGCCTCTCTTTTGAGGTCTACTCCCGGAACATCCTGTATAAATATAATTTTTCAGATTCTAAAATTTTTGTGAAATTTGACTTACCGCTCATAACATTAAGGGACTACTTGTGTATTTCAAGAGGCAACACAATTATAAAGGCATGTATACTCAGAAGCTTAACGATTGTAATTTTTATAAGCGAAGTTCACTTTTTCATGTGTAATAAATTTGTAAAATGTAGAAATTTGTTACTTACGTAATTCTAATTTTTTGTCTGGAAACTCTTTAAAAACTTCCTGCTTTGGACTTAGGGTGTATGTATGTACACATTTTAAGGCATGGCCTCCCTTCCCATTGATACAATGCTGGCTGCGCTACATTAACGGGAGAAAGCGGCCAAGGCCCGGAAAATCAGTCGTGTGTCGACCGCTCAATGTGACGAAATACAGCATTATCTACGGCCATCACGCGTTTGTAAACTATGCAAAGTTATGTTGTTTACCTTCGGACGTACGGTCAAACCATGACCTACCACCAAGACGAGTTTGACTCCCGGCGGGGTCGGCCCCGGATTTTCGCATGTGGGAATCGTACCTGACGATGCCGCTTGTCGGCGGGTTTTCTCGGGGATCTCCCGTTTCCCCCTCTCCTTTCATTCAGGCGCTGCTCCATACTCACCTCATCCTTACCAGCGCTATAAGACCTCGACGTTGAGAGCTGACCAAAGTCTCTCTCCAACTCCTTCGGGCGAGCTGATCCACTCCGCATCTGATGCCCTCACGTTGTCACAAGGGTGCGACTTTGTCGATGATCACCTTCTCCTGCCCTGGATCAAGCTCCTCTTTTATCTCGGACGTCCATCCAGAGAGCCTCTATAGTATCATCCATCTTAGACGTCGTCTTCCTGGATTACCAAGAAGACGCAGGAAGAACGCGGTGATGAGACAGCGCGCACTTGACCACAAGCATTCCTAGCAGCGTCTGTCGTCTTGTGACATGAATGCACGGATCAAGACGTAGCTCATATCTATTGAGAGAAGAACTTCTTAACCCTACTGTATAGTGTCTGTCTGATTAAGTTTCTTGTCGCATTCTGTGTAAAGGACCACCGAAAATGTTCTCGCTTGCAACTTGCAGACAAGGAATCAATGTGATCTTTGACCAATTCCTGAAATGGGTTTACATTACAAACTGAACCATTGCGAGTGAACGTTACAAAGAAGAAGAAAAACCGCGCAGAAATCCGTTACAAGTTGCTGTCAGCAAATATATAACATTCGTACAATTCTGGTAAGGAATATGGTCATATCGATAAAGACGACACGAAAACACACAAAAAATACAACAATAACAATACAGAATATTGTCGTTGTCTTAGGAAAGTCGACAAATAAAGAAAAAAAGAACAAAATAAAATAACAAAATAAAGTGTACGGAAAATGGCGACAATAATGGACGAGTAAAACGACGGCAACACAAAATAAACATGATGGTTTGTGAACACAGACGACAGACACAAAAAAAAAACACATGAAAAGTAGCACGGTCCCTTCGATAACTTCAAATGCTATACTATCCTATAGCAACCTATAATAGCTTAGCATATATCACAGTGGAGTATGTCCAAGAAACTAAATCCAGTCAATAGGTTTCAGGGACTGAGGTATGTTCCCGTCTACAGGTTCATGTACAGACTGAGGAACTCCGGCAGACTGGCTGTGACATCTGGAAAGACAAATGATCTTGTACAATAAATACGTCTACTTATATCTCAACTGGCTCGCAATGGCGCACGTAACAATTACTGCTCAGTTTATACCGGAATTCATGTTGAGAGATAGATAGAGATAGAGAGAGAGATAGTCACCGTCTTGAATTTGTAACGTGCCGAAGTGTAACATTTATAGAACTAGTGTATAGGTGATTCGGAATAAAGTGAGCACTAAAAAAAGCCCTGATTAATTTCTATTTTCTGCCAGTTTATATCTTTCCGCTACATGTAAACATCAACATTGCCACGTGCTTTTATTTACATAGTCTTGTACAATGTTTACATTTACGTTACATTGCTCCGATAAATTTTAGCTACAATATGTACTCATTAAATGCACTGGAGCTGAATACATGCTATACTCAGTAGTCATCTTAGTTATAAATACCTGCGAGTTAACGTCTTAAAACACTGGTTTCTCTGCGTCTACTCTAACGGCGCTATTAATTACCGTTACGAATCTCGTAAATCCATGCACAGTATATTCGAACTTTAAATTAAAACCGTCACTAAAAAAACACACGACACACGCAACTCAAGAATTAAAATTCCGTTCAACATACTGCAGTGAACGACGACGTTGAATGTGTTTATCAGAAACCCATATTCATTACACAACGGAAAAACAAACTGAATGACGCAATGCGGCGAAAACCTAACTCTGATGCCATCTGTCGATGAAATTTTAAA